>QPMI01000233.1:0-163213 GCA_004431415.1 Cyanophora paradoxa | reverse complement strand
GCGTCGGTGACCGCGACGCTCTTTGCGTACGGGCCGCCGAAGCCCGCGCACGCCAGCTCCAACGCCACCACGCTCTGACCGGCGGTGAACTTGAGGAGAATCGCGACGCGTGTTGCGTTCGTCGCCGCGGCCGACGCGATGGAGGGGCTCCCAGGGCGCGCTGCGCGAGAAAGCTGAATAAATGGCCGAGTGGAGAAGAATATATAGCTGTAAGGGTCACAAGTCAAGCCGCACCAGCTAAGACGATCTGAGTGCCCAGAGGCACGGATGACAGGAGCAGTGAATCCGATGAGAGCGCGGAGCACGTGCAGTCAATGCTGAATGACCCCGCGTAGCGTGGAATGATTGTGATTGGTACCATCGTTCCTCCTGCGTCCGCATCGCTCACTGCTCGCCTCCCCGTTGCCGCTCGCACGCCACTATCAGCCGTGCAGTTGACTTCGAGGATGCTTATTCCCCGGTTCGTCATGAAGGAGGCGGCGACGTTCAGGCTGGTCGCGGTCAGGCTTGAGCTCACTGTCGACGCGACGAGGAGGGACGGAGAAACGGTCCCCGGGTCCGCGAGCACGACGATGTACTGCGTGAGTGAGTGCGTCCCCAGGTCGGCGTTGCCGGCGTCTGCGATGCGGATGACGTAGCCGCCTGGCCACGTAGGGTTTCGGCAGGAGGAAGGTCCGATTGCCGCCGCCGGCGCCGCCGCCGCCCTCGATGTAGAAGCTATCGATCTTGACGCCCGTCCACGACTACGAAAAGAGCATAAACAGTATATCGATCACCTCATTCCCTTTCAAAAGTCACAAACACGATGCGGCGGATAGCGCGCACCAGGACATGGTTTCCGATGCTCGGCAGCAGGTAGACGTCCGCGTGGAAAGGCCAGGCCGCCGACGTCCACGCGACGGCGACCGAGCCGTTGGCGAAGAGCTCGAGGCCGTCGACCTGCGGGGCCAGGTCGAGCAGGCGCCCTGGAAAGCAATTTGTGTCAGACAAAGAATACAGAGTCGGAGGCTCGAGTGGCGCACACGACTCGACAGCGAACGTCGGCGTGTCGAGCGCGCCGCCGTCGACGTCCACCATGGAGAAGCGGAAGAAGTACTGGCCGCCGTTGACCGCCGCGGGGAGCTGGACCGAGAGGTTGCCCCCCGCAGAGCTGAGGATGACGCCAGAGAGCAGCCGGTACTGCGAAGAATGGAGATCACGGGCATGATTGAGATTCCACAACAGCCACAAGCAGGAGGAAGCTGGTTTTAAATTCGAACAAACCTGCACAGGGGCCATCTGGGCGCCAGACGAGACGAGGTACAGGACAGCGGGGCCAAACGCCCGGCTGAGCGCGGAGTGGCTGACGTTGACGGAAGCGCCCCGCGGGACCGACAAGCTCCCGCCCGGAGCAGGCTGGGTCCAGCTGGCGGTCAGCGGCGCCAGCGTCCCTGTTTCGTTGTGTCAAAGCTTGATAGATTCGACGGTTCACGGGACATTGTCAGGGCGCCCGTGCACCTATGAAGCGGTAGGTCCTCGACGAGGGCGCGCTTGTAGTCCAGTCGGACCCGCCCGAAACGAGCCTGTTTTCGCGGGGCGGCCGCGTGAGCGCCGATTCCGGTGAGGGCACACGGCTTTGGGGGGCGCCGGCGCGCACAGCGTGCAGGTGGACCCGAACCCCGCCCACGCCGGCATCGAGAGCGGAAACGCGTTCCCAGGAACAGCGTATTGCCCTGAATACTTCTGCACCCAACCGCTGCCCCCCGGCCACAAGGTGTACTCATGCTTGCCGTCTGCAAAATAAGTACATAAAGAGTTAGTTGGCGAGCATTTTAATTCCCGGCAAGCTTTAAGTGTACTAGTTATATTATCGATGGGAGATCCGGCGCTGGGCCTGGATCGGCGCACCCGCAGGGTTGAACAGGACCGGAGACGGGTCGCCGCGGATAAAAATGAGGAGCCCGTTGCACGGCGCGATGCCCTTTACGTCCGAGCCCGCCCTGTCGTTTTTGTAATTGTACCCCGCCACTCGCCACGCCTTCGGGCCTCCGCCCGCCAGGTCGAGCTCCAGGACCTCGGGGGGATACACTGCGCAAGGAAAAAGCACGTCTCAGATTAGAGAGGCGATGGCCTTCTGCAAGCTAGTTCTCTTCTTTGAATATTATTCTCACCGTAAGTGCCATTGTCGTATGTACCTCCCCCTTCGAAGAGCGAGAGTGAGCCAGTGTCTGAAATGTTGCGGAAGACGAATTGCCGCGCAGTGCGCACCGACAAAATACCATCTACTCCCTGCACTCAGGAAGAGAACGCACGCGCAATTGTTTCAGCAGGCGGAAACGAATTGAAAAAGAGAAAACAATAAAAACGAAACATTGCAGCACCTGCGAGCGTGGCTTGGCCGCTGGAGCGCCCGCGCCAGGGGGACGGTCCCGCGGGCGTCTCGCTGGTCCAGGTCCGGGCGGTGACCGAGTATCTGCAGGGTCGCGCGGTCGGTCGAAGTTGAGTGGCAGAGCACGCGAGCTTATTTGTGCCGCGCGCCCTCACCGGTAAAGGAGGTCGCTGCTGTATCGCACGCTACCGATCATAAAGAACCCACCCGCCACCTAAAACCAGGCCGAACAAGTTTCAGATGATGTCGTTATAGATAGCTGCAATGAGATAGTTCTAGAGGAATCAAAGACGCATGCACCCAGATGCTTCCGTTGTAAAAGGTCATGACTGCACCATTCGGTCATTCGCGATCGGTTCCGCGCCAGATGGAAGATATACAAGATGCGGAGAGCTTTACCCGGGTAGAGGACGCCACTGGGTGCAGCGATCGGAGCCGTGTAGCTCGTGAAGTTCGTATCGTAGCTCCAAACATACCACGGATTCCCTGCGTATGCAGCACATCGATACATATACGAATGAACCCTCGGAGCGGGAATATTATTCAAAATTTAGAGCGGTCAAATACAAACCGGCTTGCGCAGCCCGCCCCATGCAGTGTATGGTTTCCGCAAAGTCCCACTCGCACGAAATGTGCGAGGCGACAGGGCTTCCCGCTGACCCTGGCGTCCATTGTGTCGTTTCTGCTCGCGGGAATTGAACGCTCATTCAGCAACTGCACTGCAGCACTGCAATTGATTCGGAAAGGAGCTCGAACCAACGTCCATGATCCACGTGTCGTACAAATCGCCTGGATATTGCCCCGTGTAGCCGCCCATGACGGCGATCTTCAGCCGCTGGTCGGGGGCGCGGTACGAGACGGCGCCGTGATTGTAGCGCCCCGCATACGGTGCCGGTGCCAGCTCCGCGAAGGATACCCCGTAGCCTGCGCCGGACAGGGCGCGAGGTCAGCGGCGGATCAGCGGCGCGCGGCGCCGGGCGCATCAGGCATAGGAACAGATCAGCCTGGCAGGCATCCGTCCAAAGAACGCCACACGAAGTCGATCGCGAGCGGAAGGAAGGCTCGAAGCGCAGAGCATGCCTTCAGCTTGGGAGGTAGCTATATAGCGCACCTTGGCCGAGGGCGCAGGGGAGGAGCCCGCACATGTACAGGAGCAGCAGCGCAGTCGCGTTCATGCGCAGCGCCCGCCAGCGCCCTGGAGGAGTCGCGTCTCGCGATCGGCGGCCGAGGCCGAGGCCGGCCGAATGGCCGAGGATCCGGACAGGGCCCGGGACGGACGCTCGCGCAGTCGCCGCGAGGCTGCATGGCCGCGGCCGGCCAGGGGCGGTAGCTATAGCTCGCGTCCACGACCATGCATATGGGCCTCCGCCTCCGGACGGGGGCGGGTCGCAGCGATGGTCGTGGCCTAGGCCTGCGTTTCGCATATACATAGGCCGGACGGACGTCAACGCAGCTAGTGTCTCCGGCCCTAGGCCTAGGCCTACGACGTGGCCTCTCCCGCTCGTCGAGGGCCAGCTGCGATCGCGACAGGTGTACGGATACGTAGCTGATGCATACATATGCACACGCGTATGCGTATGCATGGAACTCCCGGAGCTCGAATGCGGTCGCAAAAGCGGCTTCGGACTCCTCCAAGGCGCCAGCTCACCGTGGTTCCGTGGCACAATTGCTATGTATGTATCTTATCGCGTCCTAGCCTCTCAAATGCACGCCGGCGCCGGCGCCGTGGTCCGGCGGACTCCGGAGTACTAGTCCGGAGTCCGACGGTCCGGACCCAAATGTGACGAGTCACTGACGACCGTCACGTGCACGGCGTCGATATCGATCAGCGATCGCCCGGCGCGGCCGCCGCAAAGACATATATACGTATACGTGCGCTGGCGCTCGTACGTAATGTATATACGGTTGCGTAATATGCGTGTGCGTTTGCAGGCCCGGCCGCGGCCGCCACTGACCGCCAGGCTATGAATATATATATGCAGCGGACTATAGCTAGTACAGTATCGTGCTGTAGCTCTGCCCTTTCGCATCGTCCTGCTTCACCTCCGCCTCCATGTCGTCTTGTTGTTCCTCTTACTTGTCTTCTTCCTGTTATTTATCTTTCTCAATTTTGTCCCCCGCTTCTTAGTGCTGTAATTCCTTCTGATATTGATGGTATCTCTAGCTCTGGCTCTTCTTCGTGTCAGTTATCCTCTGTCCCTAGATCTGCTCGATTTATCGTCTCTTCTCGCTATCGATCTGTCTCGAGCTCTGTGTCTTTCCTTTTTTATTGTCGATTTTGGCTCTTTGTCTTATCTTTCTTCGTGCTCTTGTCTTAGTTATTTTGCTTTTTTGTCTTTATGCCCCCTGGGCAGCCCCCGCAGTGCTGGTGTCTAGAGACTGTGGCCGGTAATTCACCAAAAAAAAAATCGTGCTGGTGTCTAGAGACTGTGGCCGGTAATTCACCAAAAACAAAAATATCATAGACTCATAGTATGCGCGATTGCCAAGTTCAATCATCTTCAATCATTTGCATGCCAAGTCACGCAAGAAGTTGCGCGGCTTGCCGGAAGTTGCCGCCGCCGGAGCGGCCCGTCCGACGGTCGGCGGGCCGGCGCCGTCGCCGGGCCGCGGGCCCGCGGCCGCCGGGGCCGGACTCCGGAGCCGCCGGGCCGCGGCGTGCGTCACGGACCCACGGTGCGTGAAAACCCAGCGGCTGACACAGTGACACCACTGACACGCCGGCTGTCACTCAGTGACTGTGCCACGGTGCACTGCAGTCTGTGGCACTGTGCTCAGTGTGCTGCAGCCTGCAGCCTGCAGGTTGCAGGCTCAGCCAGGCTGCAGCCTGCTTAAAGGAGCTGCCAGCGTACGGGACGTATACAATAATACCGCCTGCCAGGCTGTATGGACTCTACTATGGAGCTGCCAGCGTACGGGACGGTACGGGCCGTATACTTCTGGCGGCCGTCGCCTAATTATAATTAAATATATAAATTCGTACCTGCATGCATGCATGCATATGGCGCCCAGTGCACGTGGGTGGGCAAACGTCTAACTAAAAACCCGTACCGTGTAAGACAGAATATTAATTATCTCGCGCATAATATTAATTAGTTCGGTACCATGCAAATTAGTGCGTTTTTTGCCGGCCATGAAAACGCACTAATTTGAGACCGCACTAATTACAGGACGCTAAGAAAATGCTGTAGGGGTACAGCAAGTACGCCCCGCCCCGCAAGTACGCCCGTAACACTGGTACACTGGAAACGAATAAACGCACTATAATTTGAGACCGAACTAATTACTATGGTCGGGGTCCGGGTCTAATCAGGCGAAGCCTCTTTCTCAGACCCGGTCACCGACGCTCCTAATTCCGATCGGATTCGAACCCGAAATTTTTCATCTCACCTGTAAATAATTTCCCTGTCCAGCCTCCTCATGAAAAATTAATAATTTTTCCTCGACACGGACGTGACGCTTCCCCCATCACACACAAATGACTCACCTACCCTAACCCCCACAGACCTCTCTAGATCCATTTTTAGCGTCCTGGCTCCCCTAAGACGACCGCTCTTCCGTCGGCGTCGCGCGAAAATCGAATTTCCCTCATGGATCAATTCCGGTACTTAACCTCCGAGAAATTAAATGCAGTCCGGGGGATCCAGGTCGGAAGGTGGGACCCGGTCACGCCCAATCCCGCGACGAAATCGCGCCAGAAACGCCCCAGAACGATACAGAATGACGCGCGAGCGCGAGCGCATCGCCGCAAGCTCGATTTCGGGCGCCGCCGACGCTCCACTGCGAAGAGTCGGCCGAAATTTGATCCGGCCGGTCCCGCCCGGTCCCGCGACGCGCGCAATCGATGCGTACTGGCGCGCATAGACATAGCAGGGCCTGCGCACCCCAGAAATCCGCTTTTCGGAGCCGGAATAGCGCAGGAAGGTACCCGACGGCAAAAATTCGATCCTGAACAGGCCCGAGCATCTTTCCGCGCGCCCGCGCCGCGGCGCATGCGCGGAACAATAGCATAAGCATTTAAGATGTAGAGGAAGCATTCCGCACGCTTTACAGATGCGCCGGGCCGCGAGGACCCAGCCGACCCCGAAAATTCGATCCTGGACGGACCTGAACATCTTTCCGCGCGCCCTCGCATTCTCGCGCATGCGCATCGCTACATTATTCATTTGAGATTTTATTAAAGCTTTTCGCGAGCTCCGACGACCGACAAGGCGCGAGAATCCAGCCGACCCTGAAAATTCGATCCTGGACAGGCCCGGACAGCTTTCCGCGCGCCCACGCCGCGGCGCATGCACGGGCAGAATGCCAGTGTGGTGTCCGAGCCCGCAGATTTTCGTCAGGCGGGTGGTCTGTGGAGCCTTGGTGCGCCCAGTCGTTTAGGGCCTGTCCAACGCGGCCAACGAGTTGTTCGTCGTCAGCGTCCAGTGCAGATAGGTGGTTGAATTTAGCCATATCTCCCTGGGCAGCTACTCGGTGTTGGAGGACTTTTGCGGTAGAGAATTCTTGAGCGTGAGCGACGGATTTGATACTTTGGGCGATTGCGCAGAGGAGGGAGCGGTGGGATTTCGTGGCGCAGTGGGCGTATTCGGGGCTGCTCTCGGGAGCGAGAAGGAGCTGGATATACCGCTGGCCGTGTTTATTGAGAAAAGCTTCGACAGCGAGCTTGAAAGCAAGCCGGATGGGTGCAGGCTGGGCGGCATAGTTGAAGAGAGGAGGGAGAGGCTGGGGTCGGGGCTGGCGGGGTTCGGTCGGGGGGGCGGAGAGCACTCCTTCGGTTGTGAAAGTAGCAAGTACTGGGAAGTGGTCAGCTGAGAGCAGGGGAGAAGGTCGTCCAGGGACAGCCAGTGTACGAGTGCCTAGCGATCGGGCCGCTAGGGTGGGGGAGGCAAGGGCATAGTCGAGGCGGGCGGCATCCAGGAGAGGGCGGTGGCCTCGCTCATCGATGAAGTCCGCGCGGTGTGAGATGTGCGTGAAATCGCCGGGGGTACCGGTGTCGCTGAGGCCCCAGGTCGCTCGAAGGAGGGTCCAGATTTCCGCGTAGGAGTTCGGGGGGGTAGTTTCAGTGCGCGGGTTGCCCCCGGTGATCCGGTCGTTGCACGGAGAGTAGGTGCTATTCATATCGCCAAGTACCAGGAGATGTGTCTGCCAGTCAGGTTCGTGGATGTCGGGTGCGACCTTCGCGATCAGGTATTCGGTGAGGTCGTGGAGCTCTTTTTGCAAATTGTCGTGCCCACAGTCCGGCACATAGAGGGAAAGGACAATGAGGCGCTCGCGCGTGCACGGGAAGTCAAACCGAGTGCCGGCTACTCGGCCATCAAACGCATAATCCGCCTGGCGGTGCGCTGCATAGCTTGCTGAGATCCACAGCGCGGAGCCGGCGGTGCCAGGGCGGGCCGCGGATGGAGGGGAGTAGACAAGGTAGCTAGATTTATGGCGGCGGACTGCTGTCTTAATCAGGTGATCGCGGATATTGGGCGGAAAGGGCTTCGAGGGGGGGCGGTCGACGGGGACCATGTCGACCTCTTGAAGAGCAACGAAGTGACAGTCCCAGTCACGGCGGCCATAGTCGATTGCGCTGATAAATTTAGTTGCAATATTGTTGCCGCTCGCCTTCCCCTCCAAGCGGCGAATATTCCACATGAGGGCGCGGAGGTTCAGCTTCGCATTAGCCGCGTCCGGGGGGTGTGCTAGGACAGGGATCTGGAGCACATCACGATGGCGGCGAGCGTCAATACGGTCAGCGGTGTAAAGAGAGGGAGGGTATAACATTAGAAGGGACGAGGCCGCCGTGACTAGTGTCGGAGAGGAGAGGGCAGCGGCGGCGGTAGCGACTGCAGCGGCCGTTGCTGTGCTGGGCTCGATGTCCGCAAGAGCGGCGGGGACAAGGGCGGCAAGGAGAACACAGAGGAGGAGGCGCGCGGGGAGAGGGGCCGGGCGGCTGAAGGACTGTTGGACTTGTGGGGCGCGGCGTGCAGGCCGGCCCAGGAGTACGAGACCGGCGTCATGCGGCGCAGCGTCCGTGACGCCGGCGTCGGCGGGGCCAGCGCTGGCGTGCACGTGGGCGCTAGCGCGGGGGCTAACTGCGAGGTACGTATACGCGGCCGTACGCATGGCTAGTACGCGTCCGGATCCGTACGCGTGGTTCGTACGACAACTCTCGGCGTCATGCAGCGCAGCGTCCGAGCTGGAGGCGCCGGCGTTGGTGGGGCCAGCACTAGCGTGGGCGCCAGTGCTAGCTGAGCAACTAGCTATAGTGCGGCTATTCAAGCACTCGCGGATTGGGGTCCAATTTGCGGAGACCGAGGCAGGCGACGGGCGTGTGCGCGAGGCAGGCGACGGGCGTGTGCGTTTCGGGGGAGGGGCCAGGGGGGGCACCGGAGCGGGGCGCTTGGAAGGTTGAGTAGTGGACGTAGGGCCTGCAGGCGAAGCGGGCAGGGTACCGGTGTCGGGGTTCTTGTGTGATGGTTGCGTTGGGGGTGCAGCAGGTTGGGAGGCAGAGCATGAAATGGGCTCAGGGCGAGCGGCGCACTTTCCCCGTCTGGCGTCGGAGTGGGCCTGGAGGGCAGCTGCGGAGGCAAGTCGAATGCCGCAGGTGCAAGAGAAGTCAGATGTCATGGCGACGGGTCCGGCATCGGGCGGCTGGAGGGAGGGGGGGGCCTGGGGGGGGGGGCGCCCTGGGGTGAGGGGGCGGCAGGGAGTCGTGCGATTGCTTGGCGGAAATTTTCCAGGAGAACCCATGGTTGACCTTCCGAGTCCAATCCGCAGCAGAAGTCAGTGATGGAGATGGTATCATGGAGGGAGGGGCGGGGGGGGCGGGGGGGAGGGGGGGACCAGGCGGCTGTACTGGCGGCGAGCGGGAGGGTTTGGTGTCTGCATGTTTGCGGTATCGACGTTTGGTTCTGTCAGTGATGCCGTGGCGGAGCTCCCAGGCGTGGTTGCGGGCGCAGCGGTCCCTCCAGATCGCACGGAGGTGTTGGTCGAGGAGTAGCGCTAGATCTTTTTGGATTGACATTGTGGTGGTCTTGTTGATGCCCAGGGCTGTGCAGAGGGCGGGCAATCCTGCCGGGGTACCTAGGCGCAGGAGGGCAGGGGCGGGGAAGGGGAGCATGTCAGCCAGGGCCGGGCTAAGCTTTTTCCATAGGGTATCGGTGAGACCTGGGGGGCGGAAGAGGGCCGGATTTGCGGTGGGGGAGAGGAGGGCGGAGTGGAGGGGAGAGGCGGGGTCAGGGGAGACGAGGCGGAGGAAGGGAAAGAGTTGAAAAATAGTATCGTCGTGTCCTAAGGGTGTGGGCGAGTGGCGGAGAACCCGGGCGCGGAGGAAGGTCACGAGTGCGTCCTGGAAAGCTTGGAGGAGGAGGCGAGCGGCGGGGCAAGTAAATATGTGAATGAAGTCTTCGGGGGGGTGGGTTGAAAAGGGCGAGCTCGAGGGGGAGTCCGGGGGGGTGCACGTGGCAGGGGGTGGGGAGGGTGGGGGTGGGGAAGCAGCGTCCTCAGGGGAAGGGGCAGGGGTAGGAGGGAGGTGGCAGAAGGGGCAGTGAGCAATACCGTCCGGAAAGAGAGGGCCGTATAGGTCGAGGTCATGGAGGAGGCGGACGGTGAGGGAGGGAAGGCCTCCAAGAATACACTGGAATCTGACTTTGCGGAGGTGATCGCCGGTGGGGGTACGGCGGTCCGGGGGCTTGTCTGACACGAGGGAGAGGGCTGGGGCGAGGGTAACGTGAGGATTGCTGAGGACGGCCCCTGCATTACGAAGTTGGCGCCAGTCGAGGTATTGGGAGAGGGAGGCTTCGGCTAGGAAGTGGGAGCGGGGGTCCCCCTCGACACGGTACGCGTGGAGGCTGCCTCGGTAGGGCTCGGCTCCGGGGACTGGGCCGTGGGATAGTGGGGGCGGAAGGCCGACGCGGATGAGGAAGCATTTGAAGCTGTGGGGAATGAAGAGAAGGGCTGAGAGGGGGGCGTCGGGGGCCGTTTTGGCAAGTTTGTCAGCGGCATCATTGTGGCAGTTGTCAGGAGTATAGGCTGGGTTCGGGATACGGTTCGTGGCCGGGGTCCGAGCTGCCTCTTTCTTTGCGGCTGTTTTAGATGTTTTGGCGGACCGTGGTGGCGGCTGGGCGGCGTCGCGATGAGCGGCTTCAGCTAGGATGGTAGTCGCCTCGAGTGGGGTCACGTGGGACGGCCGGAAGAGACAGCGCGCTGTTGCGGAAGCTTCGTTGCGGGCCAGGTCAGCGAGCTGAGAGGCGAGTTCTTGGGCGTAGCGGGCACCGGGAGGGAGGGGGGTGGCGGGCCCTTCAGGGTGAGGCGGGGGGGACGCAAGCACAGTTGGGGAGTGCGGGAGGGCTGGGTGGATGGGAGAGGGTGGGGGGGAGTCGAGGGGGGGCAGAGTGCCGCCGGTGGAGACTGGGGGGCGGCGTGGCGGTTGGGTACGCCCAGGGAAGGTTGGTGGGGGCCTGAGGGCTGGGAGGGCAGGACCGCAGCATATAGGGTCAAGGGTGACGGACCCGTAGCAGAGGCTGAGGGCAATATATTCACGGTATCTGCGGAGCGCTGCATTGTCGACCTGAATGTAGGCTGGGGGGCGGGGCAAGTCCGACGGGGCAAGTGCCGAGGAGCGACTGAGTAGGTCAGCTGTGAGGAGAAGGAGTGGGCCGCAGGCCGTGCTGTTTGGGGGCTGGAGAACGGAGAGGGATGTTTCCGGGCGTAGGTGGGTCCATCTGCAGAACTGAGTGGGGGGAAGAAGAGATCCAGAGTCGCGCTGACTCCAAGTGGCCGCCAAGTCTTGCGCAAAGGAGACGAGGTGATCAGGGACGTCGAGGGAGCCATTGTGGAAGTAGAAAGAGCGCGACTGAGGGAATAGAACAAGTAGATGCCAGTGTCCCGGGGGGCCTTGAGGGTGCCGTGATATGCCGGAAGGAGGGGTCGGCGAGGGGGCTGGTGGGTTCTGTTGAGTTGGGCGATAGGTAAGGATGGGGACAAGAACAAGGCGGGCATCGAGGAGTCGTCCGTGGGGAAGGTATCGGTGTAGGGGGAGGAGGGCAGAGCCCCGAGAGTCGAATTGGGAGGTTGCGCTAGCGGGGTAGGAGCTGGACGACAGGAAGTAGGCAGGGTGGGGCGAGGCCAGGGCGGCTTCCCGGGAAGAGAGCAGGTCAAGAAAGGCTTCCACGAGGGGGAGGCTGAGGGCGGCATTCGGCCGGAGGTGGATAAGGTCGCCTCGTCGAATAAGTGAGTGACGATGAGGGTCGGGTCGGGGGGCGGGTGGGAGGGGGGGTTTCGACATGAGAGTTTGCTCCGCGCAGTAATCATTGTCTGCAAACCGGAAGGCATTCCCCAGCCAGCTTTTCTCCGCCAGCGTCAGAGGGCGGGGGAGGGGAAATTCAGTCGGGTGAGCGGGGGTTCGGCCTGGGGAAGCAGTTGGTCGGACCTCGGGTGCCGGGGGGCGTGGGGGTGGGGAAGAGCAGGGTGGGGGGGGTGGGGGGCTGCGGGGAGGAGGGAGGGGAAGTGGGAGACCGGGGGGGTGCCGGTGTAAGGGGCGGGGGGGAAGGGTGAGGACGGAAGGGGGGAGGGGTGGAGTCGCGTTTGCGTCTGACTAGACGGCGGGCTTTGGCTGCCGTGTGCTGGGAAGTGCGGGAGCTGGTGCGCGGGGTCGTGCGCTGCCGTTTTATTGTGAATGCTGGGTCGTTGGCCTGGACTGTCCCCAGGAGGACCTCAGGGTCCCGGAGAAGGAGAGCGGCCGCCCAACGCTCCCGGTAAATGGGGGCGTGGAAGGGGATGGGGCGGCCCCGTCCTTTGCCATACAGGTGGACTTCCTCACCACGGCCAATGAACTCAGCGGCGGTCATGACGAAGAGAGCGTCTTCACCCGTGTGAACGTTTTTCCAGGCTTGTGTGGGAAAGGTGCTGGTGTCGTACTTCCAGGCCGAGCGTGGGGAGGGGTCGCCGGGGCGGAGAGTCGCCGTCCACCAGTTGATAACCCAGTCTTTAAGAGGGACCGTGACGTCGGAGGTGGGTTTGCGGGTGACGTCCAGGATGCGGATTTCGCGGAGGCGGGCCGAGATAATTGCTAGTCGCCAGGGTCGGGACCCAGAGGGGGGTAGGGGAAGGAGAATATAATCGTATTCTGTTGGGGAGAAAGGGTGCGGGACGTAGGGTCGGTCCATTTGCGGCTGGCCTGCACGGGCTTTGAGCGAGAGGGCAGTGGGGGCTGTGCCCATTAGGATCGAGGTTGCTTGGGAGGACGAGAGAAAGAGGCACTTGGGGGTGGTTGGGGCATGCAGGCGGAAGGAGACTTGTCGGTTTTGAAGGAGCCTGAAGAAAGCGTCGACGGGTTCTGCAGGTATGGGTTGTGCGAGGAGAATGGGTGTGGCCAGGTGGGCCCCAGATCGAGGGTTGGGGTCGATGAGGGAGAGGGGGGCCGCTTTAAGGGCAGCCAGGCGAGATGTTATGCCGGCAAGGAGGGGATGTACTCGGCGATCATACCGGGGGCCGTCAGGATCGATGGCAGCTGAGTAGGGGATGGCTCGGCGTCCATAGCGTTCGAATAAAACAGGAAGGGCGCCGGTTTGGTCGCGGAGAGGGAACGTGGGTGGGGGGCCAGGCGGAGCGGGGGTGGGGTGGCAGTGCGGGCAGGACAGGGCGGGTCCCCGTGCCCATTGTTCTGCGATCAGGGAGGAAATAGGGATGCCCCACATGCCAGGGTCGCAACGGTGGTACGCGATTAGAGGGGTGCCAGCCTCAGTCTGGGGGGTGGGGGCGAGTGTGAGATCCTCGTCCCAGTACCAGGCGGGAAGAGGCGTGTCACGGTCGGCGGGGACAGCGGGTTTGCAGAGGGAAGTTTGGTGGAAATGCCAGGTGGAACCGGAAGCCCTAGGATGGGCCAAGTAGTAGTCGAGGGCGAGTTTCCTTGTAGGCCCGGGATCAGGGTAGTCAGCGTCAGGGGCGTCCTCGGGGAGTGGTTGGAGGAAGATTGGGTTGGGAGGGGAGCAGCACTGGAAGGAGATGTTGTGGGTGATGTCTCTGCGTCCTAAGGCTTCAAGGAAAGCGGAGTAGGCGCGGAGGATGTCGCAGTCCGAGACAATGGTCAGGTGTTCGTCGGAGAGAAAAAGAGTATGATCTTTGGGAAGTCGGATGCAGCGGTTCCAGATGACGGTTTCCGCCGCCGTGAAGGCGCGTTCAAGTCGGGCGGACGCGAGGGGGACGAGGTCAAGGACCAGGTGGGTGTTGGTAGTCTCGGAGGCATCAACATAGTCAACGAGGTCCGCTTGGCATCGGAGGAAATTGTAGTCGGCGGGGCTGTCAGCTAGAATATATGTGCGGGTGTGCCGGCGAGGCGGGAAGAGGGACGAGAATAGTGACGGGGGGAGGGGCAGGGAGGAGTCGTCCGAAAAAAGCAGTCGGGCATCCGGGATGTCCATTCCACCAATATAGTGGTAGGGAGCCGAGGCAGGGAATGTCTGCGGGGCGGTAGGTAGGGGGGCAGCTGGTCCGCTGAGGGGGACACGGGGTCGGCGGGGGGAGGAGGGGGCCAGGCGGCGGGTCGCCGTTGGGGTCTGAGCCGTTGGAGTTGGCCGCGGAATGGTCTTTGGTTGGTGAGAGGGGACCCACTGTAGCGTGACTTGGAAATTCGGGTCTTGGGCGATACGGATGGCGTATTGCGTTCGAGCGTTGAGGAGAAGGGCCCCGTCTTCTCGGCGGAGCAGGGTGCGGAAATTGATGGGATGGGAGAAAGATGAAGGGTCTCGAAAGGCGAAGGCTGTCAGGGCTCGGATAGTGTTCTGGCTGTCCGTGATAATTTTCCCGCCCGTGGGCCCGAAGTACGTGAATGCTGCGGAGATCGCGCCTGCTAGCTCTCCCAGGTTCACGTTGTGCTGGACGCCAGGGAGGCGGCGGGCGAACTCGATTTTGTCAGGTAGGTCGGGATTATTTTCGAGAGGTGCAAGGCCGGCGTAGGTGGTTCGGACAGAGGCAGAGCCCTGTTTTTGTGTGCTGGCGTCCGTGTATATTACCCGGGGAGTAGGGCCGAGGGGAGGGGGCGGGGAGTTTAGGGCACAGAGCGTCGGGCAGAGCTCGGCAAAGAGAGCTCGAGAGGTGGCGAAGACGAAATCGAGCCCGGCCGAGGATTCATAGAATTCATGGTCGGCTTGTGAGGCAGGGGTCATCGGGCGTGGGCGTCGCTCAAGGGCAACATTGGTGGCCTGGGCCTCCGCGCGGAAAGAGTCCCACCAGGCAGTTTCCCGGAGCCAGAGATCGATGAAACCAATATGTGTGATTTCACGGGGGAGGTTGGGAGGGGGAATTTCGAGGTCATATTGGGCCGCGGAGGCGTCGGAGGAGGGATCAAGGCGGGCCTTTTTAGCTGCTCGTGTGGGCTGAGCACGTGTGGTCTGCTGCCCTCTGGAGTGGGAACATGTGAAAGCGGAGGCGGAGTCGGGCAGTTGCCGGGAGCGGGTGGGAGCCGGCCTATTTAGGTGGGAGAGGCTCGGAGACCAGCCCTTCGATTCGCACGAGGAGCCCCCCGGGATTCGCCGAACGTGAGATGCGTACTCGACCCATCTGCAAGCAGTCGTGGAGAGGCCCAGCTCGCGATGAAGCTGTTCAGAGCCGCAATACTTTGGGTGAGGACAGAATTGGAATTCCAGTTTGCGTTCACGCCAGGCGGGGTCGAGTTCAAGAGCCGATAGACCGGGGTCGCGCGTGGAAAATCCATCGTACGGGGTGAGGCAGTAATGGACTAGTTCCACCCCATAGTTATACTCTGAATCTCGGGGGCAGTTAGGATCCGCGTCGGAGTCCTCCGAAGCCAGTTCGTCCGGGTTTTCGTCCGGGATAGGGGGTTTCCCAACGACGCGGCCGACAAGGCCTTGGGATGTCCAGACAAAGTCACCAATGTTGAGTCCCGCAAGGACGGCATTGGCTTGGAGAGAGCGACGAATGTCTGGGATAGAGGGCGGCGGGGGCATAGGGTAGCGGGGGAGGAAAGGGGACCGAATGGAAGGGTGGGAGAGAGAGAGTTCTTCGCGGACAGCGTCCCACCAGGAGGGGGCACGTTTGTAGTATGCCGGGACACGGCCGTGACTCCAGAGGAGGGACCAGTCAGCAAGGGAGCCGTCAGGGGCCGTAATGTCACGGATTGTGAGGAGGCCGCAGCGATAGAGTCGCTGACCGGCTTGTTGGAGGGTGAGGGGCGACAATTGCGTTGATATAAAATATAATATATTCTCGTCGAAGATGGGACCGGCGGGAGGGGAGGCCATGTGTCCAGGAGTTGCACGTTGTGAGGATGTGATGGGAGGTGGAGGTCAGGTCTGCCGTGATGGCAAGCGTAATATTTTTCTGTAGTGTGAGGGGCCCCGAGGGGAGGTTCGGATATTCGTGTGGGAGAAGGGGAAGCCCGTATCGGGCCTGGGTGTCGAGGACACGTTGTCGGTATATTTGGCCGTAGAGTGATGATGTGTGGGAGGCTAGTTCCTGGCGGAGGCGCTCGTCGACGCACTGCTGTTGGCGTTGGATGACTGCTATTGAGGGAAGGCGATAGATGGAAGAGAATGCAGCCGTGGAGACGGACTGGGCCAGGTTGGCAGTGTGTTTGGCCGCGGTGAGCCAGACGGCGTCTATGGACTGGCATTGGGATGGCGTTAAGGTCATGATGCGGAGGGGGTATGACAATTTAGGGAAAAGAACCCGGTGTAAGATCACTTGGAACTCGTGAGTGGTAATCTTTTTTGTGGCGAGGATCGAGATTGCAGATTGGAGCTGGGATTTGAGTAGGCGGACTTGGTGAGTCCAGGACAGGTTCGCAGTAAACTGGACGCCAAGGACGCGGAAGGGCGTTGTGGGGGAGAGGATGTGGCCAACCTCAGCTCTGGAATCGCCAACTCCAACATAGTATGTGCTCTTGACCGGCTCTTCGGATCGGGGGGGTTTCCAGTGGAAAATTTCCGTTTTTTTGGCGTTCAAGTTCATGCCATGGATATGGAGAAATTCGGACAGCCAGTCAAGCATATGTTGGAGACCCTGAGCCGAGCTGGCAAGCATGGTGGTGTCATCGGCGTATGCGAGCACAGAGACTTTGGGGCAGGGACCGGCGGGGAAGTAGAGGGGTTCGCCAGGGCATGGTGGGCGGGGGGAACGGGGGCGGGTCGGATCAGATCGGTGCGGCCCGAGCTGGTAGCCGAAATTGGACTGAGTCGCTCGTTCTTCAATGGCGGTGAGAGCGGCGTCGAAGAAAATGCGCCAGTGGAGAGGGGCTTCGATGCCTCCTTGGGGGAGGCCACAGGGGACTTGAAAATATTCAGTGCGGCCGTGGGGGGTAAGGATGCACGCCGTGCGGTGTTGAGCTGCTTTTTTGTGGAGGGCTATATATCGTTTCCCTTCAGGATGGAGGTGGAGTTGGATACGATTAAGGCTGAGCTCTTGGCTATGCCAGGAGACACTGTCGTAGGCGCTGGCAATATCCCCCAGGCCGCCAAAGATTGGCTTTTTGAACTGGTGCGCGTCCTCGAGGGAGGATCGGAGGGCGTAGAGGACAGGGTCGGTAGATTCGCGGCGACAGAAACCATAATTGCGGCCGCGTAGAATGTTATGTGTATCAATGCGGTCTTCCATGCGGTGGGTCAGGAGGCCCGTGACCAGCTTCCAGGTGACTTCTTGAAGGGTGATGGGGCGGAGATCGGCGAGATCTGCTGAATTATCTCGTTTCGGGATAGCGTAGACTTGACCGCGAAGTGCGTGGTCGGGCACGTGGCCGAGAAGAGTGGATTGAACTAGGGCTCGGATGGCGTCGCGCGAGGTGGTCCAGTGCCCGGCGGACTCGAAGCTGTTTATCTCGTCTGTAGAGTGTGAGGCGGCTAAGGCCTGGCGTTCCGTCTTGGAGAGGCGGAGGGGGGACCAGAGCATTTTAAGCATTCCGTTCGTGAGGCCGGAGGGACCGCCAGCGCCATTGGACAGGGACGAGATGAGGCGATCGAGTTCGGGGTCCTCTGGCATGGCCATTAGCCCGTCCCAGACGGCGGGGGTGAAGTGGGAAAGGGGTCGGTACTGGCGTTTCCAAAATCTGCCCAACCAGGCGCCGTTTTCAATGTCCTCGAATTTCGTAGCTATGGCATCCAGGTTTGGGGCAGCCTTGCGGAGTCGCCACCCTAATCCGCGAGTGCTTGAATAGCCGCACTATAGCTAGTTACTCAGCTAGCACTGGCGCCCACGCTAGTGCTGGCCCCACCAACGCCGGCGCCTCCAGCGCGGCCACCCTATCGGCCTCGGACACCCCCCTGGCTTCGGCCACACCCCCTACTCCGGCCGACCCCTCCCGACCCCTCGCGGCCCGCCTCGCCTCCGCACTCCCAGCTCTCTGCGCCACCTGTCAATGCCCACGCTCTCTCCACTCTGCCGTCCCGGCACCTCTCCCCGCCCTGCCCCGCATCCGCTGCCCACCCCCTACCGCTGCCTCCGCCCACTCCCTCTCCTTCCTCATATCCTCCTCCTACCACCTTCTTCACCTCGACACAACGGGACACCGATTAATCGGGGTCCTGGGGCGCAGGTGAGGAGGAGGGAGGTGGCGGAGTGAGGAGGAGGCGGGGTGACGGAGCGGCGGCAAGGGCGGGCGGCGGACTGCGAGACATTTCACTTCCAGGGCTCATGAGGGATGGAGGAGTTGATCAAGGGGTGGGCGCGCGGGTCTGGTTACGGCTATCACCGAAAACCATGGCTCCCCCACTCAGGCGAACCTCCCATATTGAGCGACCCATGGCCGGCACCTAGCTAGCATCTTCGGCTAGATAGATGACCGGTCGGAAGGGCACGTCACGTAGAACATTGATACATGTGCCGTGGTGTATCAATGCGACGTCCATTTTTGCAAAAAAAAAAAAAACGCCGCGGCGCATGCACGGAACAATAGTATAAGCATTTGGGATGTACGCAAAGCCTTCCGCATGCTTTGCGTATGCGCCGGGCCGCGAGGACCCAGCCGACCCCGAAAATTCGATCCTTGACGGACCTCAGGGCCTGAACATCTTTCCGCGCGCCCTCGCATCCTCACGCATGCGCATCGCTACAATATTCATCTAAGCTCTTTTAAAAGCCTTTCGCAAGCTCTGCGGACGCGACAGGGCGCGGCAACCCAGCCGACGCAAAAATTCGATCCTGGCCACGCCTGCACATCTTTCCGCGCGCCCTCGCCTCCGCAGCCCCGCACATCGATGCTATATGCATTCGAGATTCTGTTTAAGCGATTCGCAAGCTCTGTGCATGCGCCTGGCCGCGAGAACCTCGCCCCTCCCGGGCCTCCTTCCCAACAATATTATAAAAATAAACTCCTCTCAATCTAGATCTGCTCCACCCTTTATTTCCTCAGTACATTAATATTCGATCCTCTAGCCGGCCAGCCCTAGCTGGACTGGCCGTCAGCCAGCCAGCTTCCAGCCAGAAGGCTGTTCGCGATCGGCCAGGCCGCTGGCCAGCTAGTGCCCTATAGGCTATAGGCCTACTGTGACAGCCGCGAGGGCGTCCGCGAGGCTTCGCCGTACTTAGTGCTCCGCAGGAGCACGGATCTTGTTTTAAGAACGAACTACTATCGTGCGAATTAATATTGTGTTTTACGGTAATTAAATTGATCTAAAATAATTCCATGACCGGTCCGGTAGACCGGTACCGGCCTTTTCGCGAACGCATGAATCCGCAATATCGATATTGGCCCCGCCGCCGGGCCGCCGGCGCCGCTCCTGCGTCGCCTGGGGCTTGTTGTCAAGTTGTTGGCTAGTCCAGCCTAGCCGCCAGCTAGCCTGGGTACGTATTATGGTTCTGGGGAAGACTTCGTTCGCAGGTCTAGTTCGTAACGAGGTCGGCGCTGAGGAATGGCGGCCAACTTCTGGCCGTCCTCGCACTGGTGAGGGGCCTCGCTTGCGCTCACGGCGCCTAGCCGCTGAGCCCTCCCAGCAATCACTGGCTGCTGGACCGGAATCGGGTGCGGCTCTCCTACGCACGGGACCGGGATGTGCTGCACGAGAGTGAGATCCGCAAGCTACATATGCACTTTGCGACACGTGAGGGCGCGCTCAGCCCGCGCCTTCGCCTCGCTCACCTGGGCGCAGTAATCCAGGCAGCTGGGAAGCTGCTCAAGCTGCGGCAGAGGCTCATCGCGACGGCAATGGTGTACTTCAAGCGCTTTTACATCAAGTGCGCTCGTGCCCCGCCGCCTCCGGCGCCGCTGAACATCGCCGCGCCGCGCAGGAACAGCCTGCTTAGCTACGACCCGCGGTTGATAGCGGCGACCTCCCTGTACGTCGCATCGAAGGTGGAGGAGTGCCCGTTGCAGGCGAAGCTTCTCTGCGTGAAAGTAAGAACAGTTGGTGCGCTCCGCGCCCCCGCTCCCTTCGCGAAAGCCTCGCGTCGCCGTGCCGAGCGAGGACCCTCGCCCCGCCTCGCAGACCCCGCTTTCAACTACGGCGTCGCGGACGTGCTGGAATGCGAGTTCTTCGTACTGGAGGAGCTGAATTTCTACCTCATAGTCTACCACCCGTACCGCCCGCTCACGCAGTGCGCCGGGAGAAGCCCCGCCCTTCGCCCGCCGCGCGCCTCCCGACGCCGCACCGCGCGCCGCAGGCTCCTGAGCGAAGGCAACGCCCCGAACGAGGTCCGAGGCCTCTTCAAGATGGCCTGGTGCGCTCAAGCTGTAGCCCCGCTTCGTCCCGCTCTGCCCTTCCCCGCCCTGAGAGGCCGGCGGCGGCCCGCGTGCGCAGGACCATCGTGAACGATTCGTACCTCACGGACCTGTGCCTCCTGTACCCCCCCTACATGATCGCCCTCGCGGCCGTCTTCATGGCCGGATGCTGCGACGAGGCCCGCCGGATCGAATCCCGCGCTGCGCCTTTCTCTCTCGCTTCCTGTCTTAGTCGCCACGCAGGCCCACCAAGTCAAGGTAGACCCCACGCCCTGGTTCTCAGAGCTTCAGGTTGACCTGAAGACGGTTCGCGTAACCCCTCGCCCCCCCCCCCCCCCCCCCCCCCCCCCCTTCCCGGCTCTTGCGCCCCTGACAACCGTCGCCCCGCAGATCGGAGAGATTTGCGAGGAGCTGTATAAGCTGTACCCCGAGTACAAAAGGATAGACGCCGAACGAGAGATCGACGCGCTGAAGGTGCGCGGCCGGATTCGAACCCCTTCCCGTCGCCGTCGCGGGTTCGAGTCCCGCCGCAGAAGAAGCTGTACGACTCGGCGAGGTACCAGGGCAAGCCGAACCTGGGGCCCTCGGACCCGACTCCGTCCCCGTGCCCCACCCCGGGGCTGTAGGCGCAGATCTAGAGCTACTACAGTGACAGAAGATCTAGAGATGATCAAGGTAGATCGAGACAGGACAGGACAGCTTGGGGTAGCAGGCAGCAGAGCAGAGCTCGAGCAGGCCAGGCCCAGGTTCGGTTCAGTCGAGCTAGGGGCTAGTCAGGCCAGTGTATGGCTAGGAGCTTACAGGTCTATATATAGTTTGAACAGAACGAGCACGGAATTTGAATGCGTTGAATTCGGAGATATCGTTTGATATCGTTTGACGTATACACCCCTCAGCCTCCGGGATGGGGCGGACTCCGGGAGGCGGGGCACCACTGTGGCCGACGCTCGAGGGGCCCGGGGGCCGGGGGCGGGAAGCTTAAGACCCACGGTCGCAGCCGGCGAGAGGCTCGAAGACGAGGGGGGCGGGGGCGGGGGCGGGGCGGCCGGAGGCCGGCGGCCTAGACCGGGAATTCGAAGAGGGGAGGGGGAGAGGGGGAGGGGGAAGGGAGGGGGTAAGGGAGAGGGAGGATTGCCGGCGCCCCCGGAACCCCAGGCTGCCTGGGGGCGGCCGAGGCGGATCGGGGGGTCTTCGGAAACGCAGCCGAGCGGCTCGGGCGACACAGAACCTTGCCGGGAGGAGCGGGAGGCAGTGCCGCCGCCCACAGAACCCGGGGCCGCCGGGGCGGAAACGCAGTGGAGCGGCTCGGGCGACGAAGCCGTTCGCGTTCGCCCCCTTCGCCCGCCTCTTGAGGGGGACCCGGAGCCGCAGGCCCACAGGCTACTCGGCCCCGGCCCCCGTCTCCTCCCCCCCGCCCCGTTCCCCCCCTCCCCCCCCCTCCAGCATCGCCGCGAGCATCTCCTTGGGGTACTCCGATCCCCGCACGTGGATCCCGTAGCACGCTGGGGTACGTCGTCATCCGGGGGGAGTGAGGGAGCGAGGGAGGGGTACGCGCACTCCGCTCGACCTTCTCGAGGCTCTGGCTCAGGGCCTCCATCTTGTCGGAGGCGTACTTGTCTCGCCAGGCCCCCGCCCCCATCATCTTCAAGCCTGAAGCCACACTTAGCTAGCTAGCTAGCTTAGCTTCGCTTGGAAAATCTCGTACCCTCGGAGACGGATCGCATGAAGTCGCGGACCACAAAGGGAGTCTCCTGGTCGCCCATTCCGACGGCGTTCACGGCTCGCCTCATCAGCTGCGGGCGAGGATCGCCGGTCAGGGGTACTGGAGCCGCGAAGGACGGGGTACCACTCACTTCTCCCGTCAGGTCGCCGACGCCCAGCAGGTAGTCGCTGATCTCGACTCGGAAGGGGGGTACGTCGTCCTCCGGGGGCCCCGGCGCCGCTCCCTGCGGTACGATTCAGCGCAGCGCCCCCAAAGGCGCCGGGCGCCGCGCACCGGCGCGCTGGCGTCGCCCTCCATCGCCGCCTGCTCCCGTTCCCGCCTCCGCGTCTCGGCGAGCTCGCTCTGCACGGAGGCGAGCTTCTCGTTGAGCTCCTCCAGAGTCGCGAGGCGGCCGTCCCGCAGGTAGACAAAGAAGAGGGACGCCTCGAGGAATTCCTGGAGCCCTGGGCTGAACTGGCGGGCGTAGCGCCAGTAGTGGTTGCCGCGCAGCCTGCAATCAATCATCGCTCAGCGGCCGCCGCATCTCACAGCCCCGCGCGTACGCACTCGGACGCGACGCGGTCGGCGATCTGAGCTGCGACCGCCCGCAGCGCTTGCTCGGACCCGGCAGTGGCGCCCTCGCGATGTAGGAGGAAGATGGCCTTCTTCGACTCCGCCGTTATGTCTCTGCTCGCCTTGATGATTCGCTCTCGCCGATCGTACTGCCGATAAGGTTGACACAGGCTCACACAGCGAGACGGGCGCGCGTCGCGGCGCTGCGACGCACGTGCTCGTCGAGCGTCCGCCCGTACGCGGCGAAGGCGGACCGCAGGCCCTCGTCCTTCGGGCCCTGCGCCGCCAGCCCGCTCGGACCCTCGCCGGGACCACTTGCGCGCGGTCGCTTGACACCGCCTCCTCCTCGGACCCTTCCGCGCCCTCCGCGATCGCCCATGCGCTTCAAAAGAAGAGCTCCAGCCACGAAGGGGGGCCGGACGATTTGTGGT
The DNA here is from genome assembly GCA_004431415.1 of Cyanophora paradoxa. NCBI lineage: Eukaryota > Glaucocystophyceae > Cyanophorales > Cyanophoraceae > Cyanophora > Cyanophora paradoxa. The sequence goes on along the minus strand of QPMI01000233.1, from coordinate 140,486 downwards.
CCCCCCCTTCTCGCCCCCCCTCAGAGCAGAAGGTGCTCGCACAGACGCCATGTCTTACGCCTATCTGTTCAAGTACATCATTATAGGTGAGCGCGTCAATTCCGGGTCATTCGCAACCCTGCCGCACCCCTAGCCTTCCATCCGAGCGCGCGCTGACCCGTGTCTCGTCGCCGCGACGCAGGAGACACTGGTTCGCCCTCCTCGCGCCAATTCTGGTCAGCGTGGCGCCCTCTGACGCGTGTCGCCCGTTCTGTGCAGGTGTCGGAAAGTCATGTTTGCTCCTCCAGTTCACCGACAAGCGCTTCCAGCCCGTCCATGACCTCACCATTGGCGTCGAATTCGGCGCTCGCATGATTACCATCGACAACAAGCAGATTAAGCTGCAGATTTGGGATACGGTGCACCAACGGCCAACCTCGGCGGCCCTCTCGCGCGCCCATCTGCACTTGCTCACGCGTCGTCTCTGCGCAGGCTGGCCAGGAGTCCTTCCGTTCCATCACGCGGTCGTACTACCGTGGCGCGGCAGGCGCGCTTCTCGTGTACGACATCACACGGTCCGCTCTCCTCGCGCTCTCTTCTCCGGGCCTTCTCTAAGCTCGGGTTCGACAGGAGGGAAACTTTCAACCACTTGGCTAGCTGGCTGGACGACGCGCGGCAGCATGCTAACTCGAACATGACCATCATGCTCATCGGCAACAAGGCCGACCTTGAGCACAAGCGCGCGGTGTCGTACGAGGAGGGCGAGCAGTTCGCGAAGGAGCACGGTCTCATCTTCTTGGAAACATCCGCAAAAACCGCGCAAAACGTTGAGGAGGTCCGTCCGCCGCGCCCGCCCCCGCGCGCGTAGCAGTTCTTTCTTCGCTCCTCGTAGGCATCTCAGACGCTCTTTTCGCTCACTCCGCACGCGCGCAGGCGTTCATCAACACGGCGAAGAAGATCTACGAGAAGATCCAGACCGGCGCATTCGACATCACAAACGACGTGCGCGCCCCCCAAACCGCTTTCTTTCTTTCCTTTCCCTCGGTCTTGACGGACCTCCTTCCTGCAGTCCTTTGGCATCAAGGTCGGCATGGCGACAGGCAACCGCGAGGGCGCAGCGAAGACGGGCGATGCGTCGAAGTCCTCTTGCTGCTAGTGCTGTCACTCCTCCACGCGCGCGCTAGGGGCCACCCTGTGCTCGTCGCGCCTGCGCTCCCCCAAAACCCGGCTCAAGCTCCCGCCCCTGTCCCTGCTGCACCTGCCCCTTGCCCTTCCTCACACCCCCCGTCCTTCCTCTTTGCCTTGGCTGGCCAGGCAGCTGTCGGTAGTTTTGTAAAATTGACGCGTTGCTGTTCGGAGTGCCATCCTCGCATGCGCAGGTCCTTGCAATTGCTCAGCTGGGCCTAGGACTCCCTTTGCCCGGGATCTGCAGCTGAGCTCGAGGGTCCTAGGCCCCCATCTCTCCGATCCGCCCTCGCCCCGCGTTGCCCACACCGTGGCACCCACCGAGCCGGCGCCATGGTCAATGACCGGTTGAGGGTTTGCACAGCTGCATCGCACTTTATAGATACATCTACCCTAGATCTGATCGTTCTACAGGCACTCGTTCCGGTCCAGCCAAAAGACGGCGAGAGGGGGCCGGGTGCCGAAGCTCAAGCACGAATCTCGAAGGATACAATTGCAAGGGGCGGCGCCCCCGCCGCGCGGGGGGCGAGCAAGCTCACGCGAGGGCGAAGCTTTCGTCGGCGCCGTTGGTGCGGGAGCGGGTGCGGCGGGTCGTCTCCAGCGTCGGCGTCTTGGGCTCGGTCAGCGGCGCCGTCGAGCGCGTGATCGCCGTCGGCTTGTACCTGCGCGCCCTGGCGTCAGAGGAGGGCGGGAATAATCTATGGAAGGGGCGCCGCTGACCGGCGGATCGGCTCCGCGTGGTGCACCATCGAGCGGCGCATCTCGGCGACCTCGCGCCGCTCCTCCTCCTGCGCGCGCGTGCGCGGAGGGAAAATTTAGATTCGAAATCGAGTCACTGAGGGCGAGGGGGCGGGCGGGCGCGCCTCCTTGGCGGCGAGGAGCTCGGAGCGGGCGGCGGCGATCTCGGCCTCCTTGGCGGCCATGACGGCGTCGAACTGGCGGCGCCGCTCGGCGCGCTCGGAGGAGTGCAGGCCCGGCTCCTCGGGCTGCACGGGCGGCCGGTTGTCGAGGTGCGGCGTCCAGTAGTCCTCCGCCCGGTCGCGGTCCCAGGCGCGCGCGTGGAACTCCGCCTCCTCCTGGATGCGCCGCGCCTTCTCGGCGATCAGCGCCGCCATGCGGGCCTTGGCCAGCTCCACGCGCTCCAGCGAGACGCTGAAGGGTTTCACCTGCCGGGGCGGGTTCGGGGCGGGCGCGTCGGCGGGGAGGAAAATCGCGCGAGGGCGAGGGCCGGGCGCGCACCTCGATGGCGTGCTCCGGGTAGACGACGCGCATGGGGCTCCCGACGGGCATCTCGCGGGCGCGGAACTCGCGCGCGGCCGCCTCCTGCCGCATCTCCGTCTCGACGGCGGCGAGCCACTCGGCGCGGCGCGCCGCCCCGCGCTCCTCCGTCGCGAGGCGGAAGGGCTCGGGCGAGGTGGGCGCCTTGGGCGCCGGGCGCGCCTCCGGGCGGGGCGGCTCGGGCACCGGCATGGGGCGGGCGCGGAAGGCCGGCGGCGGGGCGGGCGCCTCGGCCTTGGGGCGGACGCTGGCGCGCTGGCGGGTGGCGAGGGCCGGCGACTGGGGCTCGGTGAGGGGCGCCCGCGGGGGCGGCGGCGGCATCTCGGCGGCGGCCATGCGCTTGGCGTTGTAGGGCCGGGCCTTGAAGGAGCGCTCGAGCTCGGCCGCCTCGCTGAGCGCCGACGCGTTCAGCTGCGCCGTCGCCCGCTGCGCCGTCCGCAGCTGAGGCTCGTGCGCCTCCGTCGTGGGCTTCTTGGGGACGCGAGGCACGCCGAGGTCGCCGCGGCTTTCCAGGACGCGGCGGTCCAGGGGGCGGGCCTTGAAGCTCCCCGCCAGGCGCCGCGCCTCCTCCGCCTCGACGTCGCTCGTGCGCGGGGGCGCCGGCTTGCGCCCCACGCGCGTGTCGGTCGCCAGCGCGGGGGCCACGGGCACCGTCGAGTGCGGGACCGCCTTGGGCGGGGGCGAGGGCTTGTCCTGCGCCCGCGGCTTGCTGTGGAAGCGCGTCGGCGTCTTCGTCAGGAACCGCTCGACCGACTGCGCGGAGGCGGGCGGGCGGGGGCGGTCTCAGCCGAGCGGGGCGCACGCTGGGCGGGGCGGGGGCGGGGCGGGGGCGGGGCGGGGGCGGGGCGGTTGGACCTGGGCAAGCGGGATGTAATCCCCGCGGGGCGTCTCCGTCTCGCGCCGAGTCGCCGAGCGGCTCCGGCCCGCCGACGTGCTGCGGCCGTCCCCGGACTGCCCGAACCCGCCCGGCGCGGCGCGCGTCAGCCGGCCGGCCGCGGCGCGCCGGACCGGGCGCACCAGCGTGGTGCGCTCGGCGGTGCGGAGGCGCGGCTCGTGCGGGCGCGTGAGCTCCTTGGTCGAGTGGAGGTTCGGGCGGAGGCCGTCGCCCACCAGCGCCTGGATCGAATCCGGGATCAAATTCCGGATCAAATCTCGAGTTCGAATTCGAATCTCGTCGCACCTTCTCCATCATGCGGCGGTTAAGCTCCTTGAGGGACGCGGCGAACTCGCGCCCCTTGCGCGAGACCTCCATCTCGCGCTCCTCCGTGCTCGCCTCGCGCTTCCCGCGCAGCCGCGAGGTCGTCCGCAGGGTCGGGGGGCCCGCCCGCGCGAGCCCCGCATCCTCGCCCTCCTCCCGCAGCGGCGAGAGCGACGCCGCGCGGCGACGGGCCGCCGGCTCCTCCACGCGGCTTGCGCGGCCGCGGAGGACGCTCACCGCCCGGCGCCCGGCGCTGCTGGGCCGCTCCGAGGCGCGCGGGCGCGCGGGCGGCCGCCGGCGCCGTGCTGGGCCGCGCCCTTTGCGCCGGCGCCTTCGCCGCCGCAGCCTTCGGCTGGACCGCGACGCTCGCGCGGGCCGCGCGGGCCTTGCTCGCCGCGGTTGGGGCCGCCGGGGCGCGCGCCGACGAGGGGCGCGGGCGGAGCACCGGGGCCTGCTTCTTGGCCGCCGGCGCCACGTCTATCGTGGTGGCCCTGCGTCCCAGCGAAAATCGGAGGGCGCCTCGCAATCGGGCGGGGCAGGTCGGCGCACCACGGGACAGAGCGGAGGTTGCCGGGGGCGGGCGCGGGCACGGGTGCGGCGGGCGCCGGGCGGGGCGCGGCGGGCGCCTCCTCGCGCTTCTCTCCGGCCTCCTCCGCGTCTTCGACCACGAGCCAGGCCGGGATCGGGCCTTCGTGCGAGGGCCGGCCCTCTTCCTGCGGCTGCGCGGCCTGCACCGCGGTGCCGTCGTCCTGCATGAGCGCGGCGACCGCGGGGGGCGCCTCGCCGCCCGCCGCCTCGTCCACGTGCTCGGAGCCGTCTCCGAAGTCGATCTCAATCACGTCGAACGAATCTGCCTCCGGCGCGTCCGCCCCGCCCTCCGTCCTGTCACTCTTCGCTTGCTCTGTTCCAGCGCCTGCGGGCAGCTCGCGTGAGTCCCACATCCCTCTGCAAAATCATCAGGTGGCTGCGCACCGCCGGAAGGCTTTTCCGGGGTCGGATAGAGGCGCTGCTTGTCGACAGTGCCTTGCTCGGTCGCCTGCACGACTCGGAGTGGCGTGCGGCACGGCTGCACTGCTGGCGTCTTTCTAGATGAGATCGGAGTCTTCCTGGCCGACACGGGCGTCTGCTGAGCCGGGCTGCTGAGGACGCCGGGGTTCTCTTTGTTCAGCTCGGGTGTCTGGGGGACGAAGGGACGAGACCGGGCGAGCCCCGACGGCGTGTACGCGCCGTGCATGTCTGCATCAGCGCATGCGGCTCGTCAGGGGAGGCCCCGAGGGCGCAAAGGACTCGCAGCGCGCACCGAACCACCGATCGCCGGTCCAGGTTGCCTCCCCGTTGAAATCTACGAAGTTGGGGGCGTTGATGCTCTCTAGAACATCATCGAGCGCCGAGCTGGCGCTGCTCGGCTGCATTCTTTCCGTTACCGTTGCCGCCTGCGGGGTACACGGCGGCCTGCACGAACCCGTACCCCCAAAGACTGCAACCAGGCATGGCGCTGGCGACGCCGTCGTCCCCGCAGGTATTTTACGTCGGCGGCGGCTGGAGCGAGCGCCTGGTAACGTCGCCCGCAGGTCAAGCTGTCGCTTGCGAACCAAGCCGCTGCCCTCGCGGCCGGCGCCCCCACAGACCCCAAAGAACTCGTCGTATTCTCCGCCCGCATCATTGCAGCTTCGCGTGCTATCGTGCGTCGGCATGCTACGAGCCACGGCGCCGTCCGTACCAACGCCGCCGCAGGAGAGCCGCCGTGATGACAGACTCTTTAATGATCCGTTTGCGGAGCGTCTGGCAGGACCCGAGGCGTTCGAATTCAGGGATGCAAGGCGACGAGCACGGGCGCAAGCGCCCGACGCACCACCCGCCGACCGCCGACAGGCCGACGAGGACGAGACCAGGTGCGGCGCTTTCGTCGTTTTGCCCAAGCGTTCTCTTCGACGTGACACCCGCGCGAAGGCCGCGGATAGCAATCAGGACAAGGTGCACACGACCGCAGCCGCAGCCTAGCCGCGCGTCGCAACCGCGACCCGAACGTCCGCGCCGGCGCCGCGCAGATACTTCGACGACTTCGCACAGCAGTCCGCCCAGGCGCTCAGCTCCGCATCCGGCGGCGGACTCGTGCAGGTCGTGCTTCTCGGCGCAGGTGCGGAGGCCGCGCCGCACCGGCGGGCGACTGGCGCCGCACGCGGCGACCCGCCTGACGTGCTTTCACACGCGCTCGCACACACACAGGCATGGACACGAGGGCGTGGCGACTGCAGTGGCCCGAGAACACGACCGTGTACGAGGTGGACCAGGAGGCCGTGCTTGAGTACAAGGAGGGGAAAATGCGGGGGGAGCCGCTCGCGTGCAGGTCCTACCAGGCGGTCACGGCGGACCTTTCGCAGCCGTCTTGGAGCACGGCGCTCGTCTCGGCGGGGTTCAGCCCGGCGAACCCCTCCGTCTGGGTCCTGGAGGGCCTCCTCATGTACCTCTCGCCTGAAGAGGTCCTGGCGCTCCTGAACGGCGTCTCGCGCCTCGCGGCGCCCTCGTCGTTCCTCGGGGCGAGCCTCGTGAACGAGGCGAGCTGGAAGCGCGCGACGGCCGCCGACCCCTCCTCCATCATGTCCCAGTGGCGCTCGGGCGACGACGACCCCGAGACGCTTCTGGAGCGGGCGGGGGGACCCTGGGAGGTCCTCTGCGTGACGTCACCGGGCGAGGCCGACGCCTCCTACGGGTACGGCCGCCGGGGCGCCAATTCGATCCGCGGAATTTGATCGGGGCCGGGGCGGCGGCGGCGCAGGCGGTGGACGGCGCCCGTACCCATGCGCGGCGCCGCGGGCGTAGGTCGCGTCTTCTACCTCACGGCGGTCCGCGAGGAGGGCGAGGTTCGAATCCCAGCGGACCGAGTTGCGATTTGATCCAACGGAATTCGATCGCAGGTGCAGGAGGTGCAGTCTCCCGTGCTGCACGCCTTCGCCTCGTGGTTCAAGGGCATCCGCTCCTCGTTCACGACGCCCTTTGCGTGCATATGCACATCCAACCACGTCTAGGCCCCGTCTGTCTCTGTCATTGTTAGGATCTTGCAATTGCTTTGATTCGAGCTTTTCCTCCGCGCGGCGCGAAGCTGCGCGGGCTGGGCGGTGCGGGCTCTAATCGTATAGCTTTTGGGCCGCAAAGGGCTACCCCGGGACTCCCAGGAGTAGGGCGCCGGTGGCAGCGCACGCGTCCAATGCGGATCCGAAACTCGAATGCACTCAGAAATACCAGAACTTAGAGAGAATTCGGCTAGTTCTCGACCTTCTCTATGAAGCCCTGCTTCTCCATCTCCGCAAGCCACGCCTGCATGATCTGCTTCGACTTCTTGGGGTCCTTGCTCAGCGTCGGGGCGTCCAGCGGCGTGCTGCGCAGGCTCTTGATCTTCATCTCCTGCACGAAGGCGTCAGCGGCAGCGCGGCGCTGCCGCAGTGCGCGGCGTGGCGCGGCGCGGCGCGGACGGCCGCGCCTTGTAAATGTAGTCGCTGGGCTTCAGCAAGTCCTCCCACTCCGTATGGAAGTTGCACGTGTCCCGCAGCTCGTCTGCGCGGGCGAGAATCTAAGGCTCACACTGCGGAAGGGGCAAGGCGAGCGCGGCGGGCCGCACCGAACTCGCAGTCGTAGTCCTTGCCCGGGTTCCCAGGGAGCGGGAGCGTGGGCTCGGCCGCGACGCGCCGCTGACGAAGCGGCTGTGGCGAGTCGAGAAGAGGGTCGACACCGCTGTCCATGGCCCCGAAGCCACCGCTGTCCATGTCCCCGAAGCTCAGGCCGCCGGTGCCATCGGCCTCGAGCGGCGAGCTGCGCAAATGAGCAGGCGGCGATGGCACGGCGGGCGGCGGGCTCACGTGGCGGAGCCCGCAGGCCACGAGTCTATGGCGTCCGCCGGCCACGGATCGCTGACGGCGCCCTCCGCCTCGCCTCCGGGGCTCGTGGGTTGCCTAGCGTCGGCGAACTGCCAGCAGCGCGATCAGCGTCGCAGGGGTGGAGCCTGCACGCAGATGCACCCTCGCCATCGATGCGGTGAAGATGTGAGCACGCGGCGCCGTCGCGGCGGCGGACGCGCGGGCTGCGTCGGCCGCGCGCCAGACGCTGCCCCGGCCCGCTCGGCAGGCGATCCCAATCGTCCTTCTGAGCTCGCGCGCCCGTCAGAGGCGGCCCTGCGGAGCGAGGCGGGGGCGAACCGCAGCATCGTACAAGTACCCGGCCAGTCGCACTGTAGTACCCCAAAGCAAGCCTGAAGCCCAACATTCTAGCCCTCGGCTTGTCTGGGCTTGATCTGCCGTTACTTTTTTCGGCGACCAGTCGATTCATGATTTGCTAATGAATGGCCTCAGTGGTCTAGAACTAGCTAATTTTGTACGGGAAAATAATTAGTACTTCGCCAAAACTGCCACTTTAGCAGCTGGTCAAACTTCATTAGATCTAGATGAATCTAAGATGATGTGTGTCAGTATAATTAGCAGAACCTTTGTATGGCGAAGACGGCCGGGGCTACCCCTAAGAAATCCCGGCTTCAGCAGGCGGGAAATATTTATATAATTAGTAGATGACTGTAGATCGCCCAAAATTTAGTAGATTAGTAAGGGGGCTTCGCGATCGGTGGATTCGGTGCACCGAATGGCTGATTGCAATTGCGGTCTAGTACAGTCTACCCCCCCGGGCCCACGCGTACGCCGCATGGCTAGCGCTCCCGCAGCGCTGCCGCAGTGCGGGCCTGCGGCCCGGCGCTGCTGACCGTCGGACTCAGTGCCACGGTGACAGTGAGCTGCCGCAGTGCCGCACGGCGCAGAGGCCCGCAGTGCGCCACCGCCGCTGCGCGTACGCCGTACGCCGCCAGCGGTGCCACGGTGAGACGTGCCGGCGCGCGGTGGCTCAGCGGCTGATCATCGGATCTTCCGCTGATATCGATCATCCGCTGACATCCGGTCCGCGCCGCAGGCCCTGAGGCCCGCTGCCTGGCAGGCAGCTCGAAGCTCGCGCGAAGATTCCTCGCGACGCGGATGGAACGCCGGGGCCCGGGAGTCCGACGGTCTTCATCATGATTCGATCGCGATGCCAGTGATCATGTTCAAAGCGGCGCGGCCTTCAGGCGCGGGTGGCGCCGAGCCGGGCGCGCCGCTTCCTCGTGTTATGCATATGCGTATATATGCGTGTGGATGCGTTTTGGACGTGTGCGGTGAGGCTTTGCACCCCGGCCCGCGCACCCGCAGCGGCGCGGCACGCGTATATATACATATGCGGCTAACGGCGCGCTGATTAGGTCGCCTAGGCCTGGGTGCCACAGACATGCATATGTGTGCAGCGCCGCGGCTCCAGCGGTTTAGCTAGCTAACGACGCGCATTTACAGCTTTGAGCACATCAGCTATCAGCCAAGCGTACGCAGCGTTCATAGCTAGGCAGAGCCAGACAGCCAGTGTCAGCCACCCACCATCGGCCGGCGACCCTCCGGCGCTGCAGGCAGCACCGCTAGCTATAGCTGATCCGCCGCAGTATCTCAGTGCGCATGCAGCTACACGCGTTAGAGCAAGAAAGGCCGACAGCTAGGCCTGGGCCTCTAGCTCTGCCGCCCGCGGCCGGTGCTTTTTGTGGAGCGCCCGGGCCCGCCCAGTGGGGGACCGGCCGAGGCCGAGGGTCGGAAACGCCAGCTACCAGCTACCGAGGCCCATGCATATGGTCGGAGACGCCAGCTACCGCAGCCGCCTCCGGCCGGCCGCGGCCTCGAACCCACGCGGCGACTGCGTCCCTCGCGGGCCCTGTCCTCGGCCATGGCCCCAGGGCCAGCCTCGGCCTCGGCCTGGGCCGCCGAGACCCGGCCCCGCTCGCGGGCCCCGCGCGGCGGGCGCTGCTCGCGCTGCTGCTCCTGTGCGGGCTCCTCCCGGGCGCCCTCGGCCAAGGTGCGCTACCTGAGGCCATCTCCCAGCTCTGTGCTCCGTGCGCGTTCGACTGACGCGCCGCTGACCTCGCGCCCTGTCCGGCGCAGGCTACGGGGTGTCCTTCGCGGAGACCACGGCGGGCCCCTTCGCGGGGCGCTACAATCACGGCGTCGTCTCGTATCGCGCCCCCGACCAGCGGCCGAAAATCGCCGTCGTCGGCGGGTCCAATGGGTATCCGAACTATTACTACGAAGTGTGGATAATGGACGTAGGTGCGAGCTTCTTTCCAAACCTCATGACTAATTACATCTCTCGATCGAGCTCGAGCTGAGGCACGCCGAGAGCAGAGACAGCTCAGTGGACTCAAGCCCCTGTGGGATCTCCTAAGTACAACCAAGTCTCTTGCGTTTGGGACTTGGAGCAGACCATATACTGCACGGCCGCAGGGAGTATCTGGAGCTTCGACACGAATTTCACGAGCTACACGCAGCCGTTCCCTGCTCCTAATGGATTGGAGTACCACGGTAAGAGCTGCTATCTGACCGCGTGTCTCTGCGGCCACCGTGCCTGCTGAAAGCCCTCCAGCCATGACCTTCTTCAACGGAAGCATCTGGGTTCGTAACTGAAGCTCGGCGGCATAAGCTTTAAATTTAGTTTGAGCTACGAAACAGCCAAAACCTTTCGCCCGCCGGCTTTTCAAGATTGCGGGCGGGCTAGTCCCCTCAATCATAGTCTAGTTTGTGCGAAACTGTCCTCTTACAGTCTAGCTTGCCCTTTCTAGGTGGCAGGCGGGCAGTTCTGGAGTGGCGGCGTGGTTTACATCAGCGACCTCATTTACCGGTAAGAACAGAGACCCCCCCTTACTACATACATGTTAGCTACATAGATACGCTGCTATCTATATTAAATCTCTATTAACCTTAACAGAGATGTACTCTGTACCCCACCGAAACGAGCGCGTGTTGCTGACAGCTGCGTTGCAGCTACTCGTTGAGCAGCCGGACTTGGGCCACCGTGACGCCGGTGGGGCCTTCCCCTTGGCGGGGGCGGGCCGTGCACAAATCTTTGCTTGTCGGTGCTTATCCTATTTAGATTCAAGTGCCTGCGTGTCTCACCTTCCTTGCAGGGAGTAGGTGGTATCTCTTCGGTGCAAACGTTTTAGTATACGTATGAATCGATATCGAGCTTCTAACACTTGTTCATGATTACTATTTTGCAGAGGGGCAGAGAAAAGAAAATGGCTCAACGGGTGAATATTGTTGGACTCTGCTGAGCGAGCTTCTTGCACAGTCTATGATCTTTTAAAAAACGTTTTCGTTTCGAAATTGGTTTTGGTTTTCGAATTTTCAGTTTTCAAAAGCATCTCCTTTGGCCGTAGATCTACGTATGTCAAGAGAGGCTGACGCGGGGTTTCGAGCAGTTTATCCTTCCGAAATTCTGGAGCTCGACCTGGCGGGCGGGGGCCCGAAGACGTGGCGAGCGGCAGGAAGCATCAACGCAGGTTACGGTTCAGCCCTGAGGGGTCTGGCATTATGCAACGGGCTATTTCTGATCGTCCGGACCGTCTCGGCTTCCGCTGTGAGGATATTGCTCAATCCTGCAGGTGCGTCCTAGGCAGGTACATGAGTGTATATTGAAGCTGACCGCTTCAAATCATTGAAGACGGCAAGGAAGAGTTCGTTTCTACTACGCCTTTGTATATCGCCTCTTTTCCAATCTACAACACGGGATGGGCTGGATTCGGATCCACATGTACCCTGTGCGTACCCCCCGCATCGTCGAGTCGACACACGTGCTTGATCGTCTCTAATGCTCAAGTAGATTCGTATCGTGCGGCTCTATTGGTGCCGACGGCTCCTCGAGAACGTTCAAGTTTCAGGGTGCGTTCCATGATTTGATTTCCACTGCTCATGATAATAAGACGTCGACTCCAACGGATCCGGACGGCAGGCACGCTGGCGCCGCTGACCGCGAGCTGGACCCAGCCTGCTCCGGGCGGGAGCTCGTCGGTTCTGCGGGGCGCTTCCGTCAACGTCAGCCACTCCGCGCTCAGCCGGGCGTTCGGCCCCGCCGTCCTGTACCTTGTCTCGTCCAGCGCCCAGCTCGCCCCCGTGCAGGTTTGCCTAATTAACATAAGCTTGTGCCAGCTTAAGCTTCCTCCTCTAATTATAAATTTGAAGAACTGAACTTAAGCTTCCTCCTTTGATGTCGAGTCCTCCTTTGTAGAACAAGCTCTGGTAGAATTTGCGCTGGCACTGAGCATTCTTCGCAGTACCAGCTGCTCTCTGGCGTCATCCTGTACTCTGCTGGCGGGACCCTCTCGGTCCAGCTCCCCGCGGCGGTCAACGGCGGCCAGTACTTCTTCCACTTCTCCATGGCGGACGCCGACGGCGGCTCGCTCGACACGCCGACATTCGCTGTCGAGTCCTGTGCGTTCGATCATCGCTCAGTCTTGCTTTTCGTCATTGCTCAATATTGCTTTCCAGGGCGCCTGCTCGAGCTCGCCCCGCAGGTCGACGGCCTCGAGCTCTTCGCCAACGGCTCTGTTACCGTCTCGTGGACGTCGGCGGCGTGGCCTTTCCACGCGGACGTGTACCTGCTTCCCAGCGCCAAAGACAAGGTTCTGGTGCGTTCGGCCCCCGGCACTCGCTCTTCTGCGGTTTCCTTTAATGGTGCTGGTTCAGTCATGGACGGGCGACAAGATCGACAGCTTCTACGTCGAGGGCGGCAGCGGCGGCGGCAACCGCACCTTCCTCCTGCCGAACGCGACGTGGCCAGGCGACTACGTCATCCGCATCGCAGACGCCGGCAACGCCGACCTTGGGACGCACTCGCTCACCCCGTACATCGTCGTGCTCGCGGACGACGGGTCCCCTTCCCTCCTACTCGCGTCGATAGTGAGCTCAAGCGTATCTGCAACGAGCCTGGACGTCGTCGCATCATTCTCAGCGAATCGTGGAATAAGCATCCTCGAAGTGAATTGCACTGCAGACAGCGACATGCGGCCGTTCTCCGAGAAGAAACCGGCATACGAAACGGACGCGAGACGAACCGTCATACAAGTAACGCTTCCGCCGCGATATGCTGGACCGTACAGCATCAACTGCACCTGCTTCGCGGTGTCTTCCGATCAGGCGGTTGTAGCGTCAGTGTCTCTTGGCTCCCAGAACGTGCAAGCGGGTATGCCATGCTTGCATTGTCGTCATTGACAAATCTTCAATATTAATGCGGATTGCAATGCAGCGCGCCCATGGAGTCCGTCCTTATATTCAACGGCTTTTCCAAACGCGACACGCATTTCGGTCCTTCTGAACTTCACAGCGGGCCAGAGCGTAGCGGCGCTGGAGCTGGCGTGCGAGGGCTTCGGCGGACCGTACGCAGAGACCTTCGAGGTCTCCGATGCAGGTGCTTCCGGGACGGCGCTGGAGCTCGCCGTCGCGCCGTCGTACACGGGAGGCTACAGGCTGGCGTGCTCAGCCCTCGCGCGAGCGTCAACGGGCCTGGCGTCGGAAGCGTCGGCGTTCGCAGTCGACGTGCCTGCAGGTTCACATGCGCTGCCCCGCCGCCCCGTTCATAGTGTGCGTTACGTTGCGAATCGACTGACGGCGCTATGCGCGCGCGCAGCGGCGCCTTCGGCCCCGTCGAGCGTCGCTGTGTCTGTGGAGAACGCGACCCGCGTGACTGCCGTGCTGCGGTTCACGCCGGGCCAGAGCGTCGCGAGGGCGGAGCTGAACTGCTCGGGCCACGGCGGCCCGTACGCCGCATTCGCTTCCGTCAACGCGAGCGACGGGGCGGCGGCGGAGGCGAGCGTGGCACTGACAGTGGCGCCGAAATACAGCGGGAACTACACGCTGGCGTGCACGGCGCTGGTGAGGGGGTCGACGGGCCTTCCGTCGGCGCTGGCTGTGCCGTCCGGCGCAGTGTGGGTCCCTGCGGGTGCGTTGCAGTTGATCACGAGCGTTGTAACTGCTCGTAAGGGCGAGCATGGATGTCTCTAGACGGGATAGGATTGAAACGATTTGACGCAAAATAGTTCGCAAGACCCCGCCAGGGCCGTAGCTTGCAGCTGGAGACCCATGTCGGCTTGCTGCCCACGACCGCTGACTTCGATGTGTTCGGCAGCTTCGCCCTGGGGCCCGTTACAGCTTGCGGTGTCTGTGGAGAACGCGACTCGCGCAACGGCCGTCCTGAGCTTTACGCCAGGCCAGAGCGTCGCATGGGCGGAGGTGAACTGCTCCGGCGACGGACGGCTCTACTCGTTGGCTGCCGCCGTCAATGCCAGCGATGGGGCGGTGGCGGGGGCCAACGTGTCGCTGACGGTGGAGCCGAAGTACAGCGGAAACTACAGCCTCACGTGCACAGCGCTCGTGAGGGCGTCCACGGGACTACAGTCGGCAGCTGTCACGTATTCCGACATCGCCACGATTCCTCCCGGTGAGCGACTTCTTTCGAGGGGTGGTCGTGAGCTCGCCAGAATCCGCTGACTCTGTCGCACCTTCGCGCAGCGTCTCCTTGGCGGCCATTCATCAAGTCGGCCGCGGCAACAAACGCGACACGCATTTCAGTTCTCCTGAACTTCACAGCGGGCCAGAGCGTAGCGGCGCTGGAACTGGCGTGCGAGGGCTTCGGCGGACCGTACGGAAAGCCTGTACCGGTCTCCGACGAAGGAGTTTCCGGGACGTCGGTGGAGCTCGCCGTCGCGCCATCGTACACGGGAGGCTACAGGCTGGCGTGCTCGGCCCTCGCGCGAGCGTCAACGGGCCTGGCGTCGGAAGCGTCGGCGTTCGCAGTCGACGTGCCCGCAGGTTCGCACGCGCTGCCCCGCCGCCCCGTTCACAGGATGCAATACGTTGCGAATCGACTGACGGCGCTCTGCGCGCGCGCAGCGGCGCCTTCGGCCCCGTCGAGCGTCGCTGTGTCTGTGGAGAACGCGACTCGCGTGACGGCTTCGCTGCAGTTCATGCCGGGCCAGAGCGTCGCGAGGGCGGAACTGAACTGCTCGGGCCATGGCGGCCCGCACTCTGCATTCGCTTCCGTCAACGCGAGCGACGGGGCGGCGGCGGAGGCGAGCGTGGCACTGACGGTGGCGCCGAAGTACAACGGGAACTACACGCTGGCGTGCACGGCGCTGGTGAGGGGGTCGACGGGCCTTCCGTCGGCGCTGGCTGTGCCGTCGAGCTCAGTGTGGGTTCCGGCTGGTGCGTTGTTCGTTAGCGTTGGGACCGATCATAAGGGCGAGCATGAGTGTCTCTATTTAGCTAGACGGGATAGTAGGATTGGAACGATTTGACGCAAAATAGTTCGCAAGGCCAGGGCCGAAGCTTGCATGCGCAGCCGGAGACCCATGTCAGTTTGCTGCCCACGACCGCTGACTTCGATGTGTTCGGCAGCTTCGCCCTGGGGCCCGTTACAGCTTGCGGTGTCTGTGGAGAACGCGACTCGCGCAACGGCCGTCCTGCGTTTTATGCCAGGCCAGAGCGTCGCATGGGCGGAGGTGAACTGCTCCGGCGATGGACGGCTCTACTCGGTGGCTGCCGCCGTCAACGCCAGCGATGGGGCGGTGGCGGGGGCCAACGTGTCGCTGACGGTGGAGCCGAAGTACAGCGGAAACTACAGCCTCACGTGCACAGCGCTCGTGAGGGCGTCCACGGGACTACAGTCGGCAGCTGTCACGTATTCCGACATCGCCACGATTCCTCCCGGTGAGCGACTTCTTTCGAGGGGTGGTCGTGAGCTCGCCGGAATCCGCTGACTCTGTCGCACCTTCGCGCAGCGTCTCCTTGGCGGCCATTCATCAAGTCGGCCGCGGCAACAAACGCGACACGCATTTCTGTCCTCCTGAACTTGACAGCGG
Source organism: Cyanophora paradoxa (assembly GCA_004431415.1). Lineage (NCBI taxonomy): Eukaryota > Glaucocystophyceae > Cyanophorales > Cyanophoraceae > Cyanophora > Cyanophora paradoxa. Next base: position 125,109 of record QPMI01000233.1, on the reverse strand, counting down.
GCCAGAGCGTAGCGGCGCTGGAGCTGGCGTGCGAGGGCTTCGGCGGACCGTACGAAAAGCCTGTACCGGTCTCCGACACTGGCGCTTCCGGGACGTCGGTGGAGCTCGCCGTCGCGCCATTGTACACGGGAGGCTACAGGCTGGCGTGCTCGGCCCTCGCGCGAGCGTCAACAGGCCTGGCGTCGGAAGCGTCGGCGTTCGCAGTCGACGTGCCCGCAGGTTCGCACTCGCTGCCCCGCCGCCCCGTTCATAGTGTGCGTTACGTTGCGAATCGACTGACGGCGCTATGCGCGCGCGCAGCGGCGCCTTCGGCCCCGTCGAGCGTCGCTGTGTCTGTGGAGAACGCGACCCGCGTGACGGCCTTGCTGCGGTTCACGCCGGGGCAGAGCGTCGCGAGGGCGGAGCTGAACTGCTCGGGCCATGGCGGCCCGTACGCCGCATTCGCTTCCGTCAACGCGAGCGACGGGGCGGCGGCGGAGGCGAGCGTGGCACTGACGGTGGCGCCGAAGTACAGCGGGAACTACACGCTGGCGTGCACGGCGCTGGTGAGGGGGTCGACGGGCCTTCCGTCGGCGCTGGCTGTGCCGTCGAGCTCAGTGTGGGTTCCGGCTGGTGCGTTGTTCGTTAGCGTTGGGACCGATCATAAGGGCGAGAATGAGTGTCTCTATTTAGCTAGACGGGAGGGATAGTAGGATTGGAACGATTTGACGCAAAATAGTTCGCAAGGCCAGGGCCGAAGCTTGCAGCTGGAGACTCATGTCGGCTTGCTGCCCACGACCGCTGACTTCGATGTGTTCGGCAGCTTCGCCCTGGGACCCGTTGGAGCTTGCGGTGTCTGTGGAGAACGCAACTCGCGCAACGGCCGTCCTGCGCTTTACGCCAGGCCAGAGCGTCGCATGGGCGGAGGTGAACTGCTCCGGCAACGGACGGCTCTACTCGGTGGCTGCCGCCGTCAACGCCAGCGATGGGGCGGTGGCGGGGGCCAACGTGTCGCTGACGGTGGAGCCGAAGTACAGCGGAAACTACAGCCTCACGTGCACAGCGCTCGTGAGGGCGTCCACGGGACTACAGTCGGCAGCTGTCACGTATTCCGACATCGCCACGATTCCTCCCGGTGAGCGACTTCTTTCGAGGGGTGGTCGTGAGCTCGCCAGAATCCGCTGACTCTGTCGCACCTTCGCGCAGCGTCTCCTTGGCGGCCATTCATCAAGTCGGCCGCGGCAACAAACGCGACACGCATTTCAGTTCTCCTGAACTTCACAGCGGGCCAGAGCGTAGCGGCGCTGGAGCTGGCGTGCGAGGGCTTCGGCGGACCGTACGGAAAGCCTGTACCGGTCTCCGACACTGGCGCTTCCGGGACGGCGGTGGAGCTCGCCGTCGCGCCATTGTACACGGGAGGCTACAGGCTGGCGTGCTCGGCCCTCGCGCGAGCGTCAATAGGCCTGGCGTCGGAAGCGTCGGCGTTCGCAGTCGACGTGCCCGCAGGTTCGCACGCGCTGCCCCGCCGCCCCGTTCACAGGATGCATTACGTTGCGAATCAACCGACGGCGCTATGCGCGCGCGCAGCGGCGCCTTCGGCCCCGTCGGGCGTCGCTGTGTCTGTGGAGAACGCGACCCGCGTGACGGCCTTGCTGCGGTTCACGCCGGGGCAGAGCGTCGCGAGGGCGGAGCTGAACTGCTCAGGCCATGGCGGCCCGTACGCCGCATTCGCTTCCGTCAACGCGAGCGACGGGGCGGCGGCGGAGGCGAGCGTGGCACTGACGGTGGCGCCGAAGTACAGCGGGAACTACACGCTGGCGTGCACGGCGCTGGTGAGGGGGTCGACGGGCCTTCCGTCGGCGCTGGCTGTGCCGTCGAGCTCAGTGTGGGTTCCGGCTGGTGCGTTGTTCGTTAGCGTTGGGACCGATCATAAGGGCGAGAATGAGTGTCTCTATTTAGCTAGACGGGAGGGATAGTAGGATTGGAACGATTTGACGCAAAATAGTTCGCAAGGCCAGGGCCGAAGCTTGCAGCTGGAGACTCATGTCGGCTTGCTGCCCACGACCGCTGACTTCGATGTGTTCGGCAGCTTCGCCCTGGGACCCGTTGGAGCTTGCGGTGTCTGTGGAGAACGCGACTCGCGCAACGGCCGTCCTGCGCTTTACGCCAGGCCAGAGCGTCGCATGGGCGGAGGTGAACTGCTCCGGCGACGGACGGCTCTACTCGGTGGCTGCCGCCGTCAACGCCAGCTATGGGGCGGTGGCGGGGGCCAACGTGTCGCTGACGGTGGAGCCGAAGTACAGCGGAAACTACAGCCTCACGTGCACAGCGCTCGTGAGGGCGTCCACGGGACTACAGTCGGCAGCTGTCACGTATTCAGATATCGCCACGATTCCTCCCGGTGAGCGACTTCTTTTGAGGGGTACCGGTGGTCGTGAGCTCGCCAGAATCCGCTGACTCTGTCGCACCTTCGCGCAGCGTCTCCTTGGCGGCCATTCATCAAGTCGGCCGCGGCAACAAACGCGACACGCATTTCTGTCCTCCTGAACTTCACAGCGGGCCAGAGCGTAGCGGCGCTGGAGCTGGCGTGCGAGGGCTTCAGCGGACCGTACGGAAAGCCTGTACCGGTCTCCGACACTGGCGCTTCCGGGACGTCAGTGGAGCTCGCCGTCGCGCCATTGTACACGGGAGGCTACAGGCTGGCGTGCTCGGCCCTCGCGCGAGCGTCAACGGGCCTGGCGTCGGAAGCGTCGGCGTTCGCAGTCGACGTGCCCGCAGGTTCGCACGCGCTGCCCCGCCGCCCCGTTCACAGGATGCATTGCGTTGCGAATCAACCGACGGCGCTCTGCGCGCGCAGCGGCGCCTTCGGCCCCGTCGAGCGTCGCTGTGTCTGTGGAGAACGCGACCCGCGTGACGGCCTTGCTGCGGTTCACGCCGGGGCAGAGCGTCGCGAGGGCGGAGCTGAACTGCTCGGGCCATGGCGGCCCGTACGCCGCATTCGCTTTCGTCAACGGGAGCGACGGGGCGGCGGCGGAGGCGAGCGTGGCACTGACGGTGGCGCCGAAGTACAGCGGGAACTACACGCTGGCGTGCACGGCGCTGGTGAGGGGGTCGACGGGCCTTCCGTCGGCGCTGGCTGTGCCGTCGAGCTCAGTGTGGGTTCCGGCTGGTGCGTTGTTCGTTAGCGTTGGGACCGATCATAAGGGCGAGAATGAGTGTCTCTATTTAGCTAGACGGGAGGGATAGTAGGATTGGAATGATTTGACGCAAAATAGTTCGCAAGGCCAGGGCCGAAGCTTGCAGCTGGAGACTCATGTCGGCTTGCTGCCCACGACCGCTGACTTCGATGTGTTCGGCAGCTTCGCCCTGGGACCCGTTGGAGCTTGCGGTGTCTGTGGAGAACGCGACTCGCGCAACGGCCGTCCTGCGCTTTACGCCAGGCCAGAGCGTCGCATGGGCGGAGGTGAACTGCTCCGGCGACGGACGGCTCTACTCGGTGGCTGCCGCCGTCAACGCCAGCGATGGGGCGGTGGCGGGGGCCAACGTGTCGCTGACGGTGGAGCCGAAGTACAGCGGAAACTACAGCCTCACGTGCACAGCGCTCGTGAGGGCGTCCACGGGACTACAGTCGGCAGCTGTCACGTATTCAGATATCGCCACGATTCCTCCCGGTGAGCGACTTCTTTTGAGGGGTGGTCGTGAGCTCGCCGGAATCCGCTGACTCTGTCGCACCTTCGCGCAGCGTCTCCTTGGCGGCCATTCATCAAGTCGGCCGCGGCAACAAACGCGACACGCATTTCAGTTCTCCTGAACTTCACAGCGGGCCAGAGTGTAGCGGCGCTGGAGCTGGCGTGCGAGGGCTTCGGCGGACCGTACGGAAAGCCTGTACCGGTCTCCGACACTGGCGCTTCCGGGACGGAGGTGGAGCTCGCCGTCGCGCCGTCGTACACGGGAGGCTACAGGCTGGCGTGCTCGGCCCTCGCGCGAGCGTCAACAGGCCTGGCGTCGGAAGCGTCGGCGTTCGCAGTCGACGTGCCCGCAGGTTCGCACGCGCTGCCCCGCCGCCCCGTTCACAGGATGCATTACGTTGCGAATCAACCGACGGCGCTCTGCGCGCGCGCAGCGGCGCCTTCGGCCCCGTCGGGCGTCGCTGTGTTTGTGGAGAACGCGACCCGCGTGACGGCCGTGCTGCGGTTCACGCCGGGCCAGAGCGTCGCGAGGGTGGAACTGAACTGCTCGGGCCATGGCGGCCCGTACGCTGCATTCGCTTTCGTCAACGGGAGCGACGGGGCGGCGGCGGAGGCGAGCGTGGCACTGACGGTGGCGCCGAAGTACAGCGGGAACTACACGCTGGCGTGCACGGCGCTGGTGAGGGGGTCGACGGGCCTTCCGTCGGCGCTGGCTGTGCCGTCGAGCTCAGTGTGGGTTCCGGCTGGTGCGTTGTTCGTTAGCGTTGGGACCGATCATAAGGGCGAGAATGAGTGTCTCTATTTAGCTAGACGGGAGGGATAGTAGGATTGGAACGATTTGACGCAAAATAGTTCGCAAGGCCAGGGCCGAAGCTTGCAGCTGGAGACTCATGTCGGCTTGCTGCCCACGGCCGCTGACTTTGATGTGTTCGGCAGCTTCGCCCTGGGACCCGTTGGAGCTTGCGGTGTCTGTGGAGAACGCGACTCGCGCAACGGCCGTCCTGCGCTTTACGCCAGGCCAGAGCGTCGCATGGGCGGAGGTGAACTGCTCCGGCGACGGACGGCTCTACTCGGTGGCTGCCGCCGTCAACGCCAGCGATGGGGCGGTGGCGGGGGCCAACGTGTCGCTGACGGTGGAGCCGAAGTACAGCGGAAACTACAGCCTCACGTGCACAGCGCTCGTGAGGGCGTCCACGGGACTACAGTCGGCAGCTGTCACGTATTCAGATATCGCCACGATTCCTCCCGGTGAGCGACTTCTTTTGAGGGGTACCGGTGGTCGTGAGCTCGCCAGAATCCGCTGACTCTGTCGCACCTTCGCGCAGCGTCTCCTTGGCGGCCATTCATCAAGTCGGCCGCGGCAACAAACGCGACACGCATTTCTGTCCTCCTGAACTTCACAGCGGGCCAGAGCGTAGCGGCGCTGGAGCTGGCGTGCGAGGGCTTCGGCGGACCGTACGAAAAGCCTGTACCGGTCTCCGACACTGGCGCTTCCGGGACGTCAGTGGAGCTCGCCGTCGCGCCATTGTACACGGGAGGCTACAGGCTGGCGTGCTCAGCCCTCGCGCGAGCGTCAACAGGCCTGGCGTCGGAAGCGTCGGCGTTCGCAGTCGACGTGCCCGCAGGTTCGCACGCGCTGCCCCGCCGCCCCGTTTACAGGATGCATTACGTTGCGAATCAACCGACGGCGCTCTGCGCGCGCGCAGCGGCGCCTTCGGGCCCGTCGAGCGTCGCTGTGTTTGTGGAGAACGCGACCCGCGTGACGGCCTTGCTGCGGTTCACGCCGGGGCAGAGCGTCGCGAGGGCGGAGCTGAACTGCTCGGGCCATGGCGGCCCGTACGCCGCATTCGCTTTCGTCAACGGGAGCGACGGGGCGGCGGCGGAGGCGAGCGTGGCACTGACGGTGGCGTCGAAGTACAGCGGGAACTACACGCTGGCGTGCACGGCGCTGGTGAGGGGGTCGACGGGCCTTCCGTCGGCGCTGGCTGTGCCGTCGAGCTCAGTGTGGGTTCCGGCTGGTGCGTTGTTCGTTAGCGTTGGGACCGATCATAAGGGCGAGAATGAGTGTCTCTATTTAGCTAGACGGGAGGGATAGTAGGATTGGAACGATTTGACGCAAAATAGTTCGCAAGGCCAGGGCCGAAGCTTGCAGCTGGAGACTCATGTCGGCTTGCTGCCCACGACCGCTGACTTTGATGTGTTCGGCAGCTTCGCCCTGGGACCCGTTGGAGCTTGCGGTGTCTGTGGAGAACGCGACTCGCGCAACGGCCGTCCTGCGCTTTACGCCAGGCCAGAGCGTCGCATGGGCGGAGGTGAACTGCTCCGGCGACGGACGGCTCTACTCGGTGGCTGCCGCCGTCAACGCCAGCGATGGGGCGGTGGCGGGGGCCAACGTGTCGCTGACGGTGGAGCCGAAGTACAGCGGAAACTACAGCCTCACGTGCACAACGCTCGTGAGGGCGTCCACGGGACTACAGTCGGCAGCTGTCACGTATTCAGACATCGCCACGATTCCTCCCGGTGAGCGACTTTTTTTGAGGGGTGGTCGTGAGCTCGCCGGAATCCGCTGACTCTGTCGCACCTTCGCGCAGCGTCTCCTTGGCGGCCATTCATCAAGTCGGCCGCGGCAACAAACGCGACACGCATTTCAGTTCTCCTGAACTTCACAGCGGGCCAGAGTGTAGCGGCGCTGGAGCTGGCGTGCGAGGGCTTCGGCGGACCGTACGGAAAGCCTGTACCGGTCTCCGACACTGGCGCTTCCGGGACGGCTGTAGAGCTCGCCGTCGCGCCATCGTACACGGGAGGCTACAGGCTGGCGTGCTCAGCCCTCGCGCGAGCGTCAACAGGCCTGGCGTCGGAAGCGTCGGCATTCGCAGTCGACGTGCCTGCAGGTTCGCACGCGCTGCCCCGCCGCCCCGTTCACAGGATGCATTACGTTGCGAATCAACCGACGGCGCTCTGCGCGCGCGCAGCGGCGCCTTCGGCCCCGTCGGGCGTCGCTGTGTCTGTGGAGAACGCGACCCGCGTGACGGCCGTGCTGCGGTTCACGCCGGGCCAGAGCGTCGCGAGGGCGGAGCTGAACTGCTCGGGCCATGGCGGCCCGTACTATGCATCCGCTTTAGTCAACGCGAACGATGGAGCGGTGGCCGTAGCCAACGTGTCGCTCACGGTGGCGCCGAAGTACTTCGGGAACTACACGCTGGCGTGCACAGCACTGGTCCGGGCGTCCGCGGGACTGCCGTCGGCATCTGTCGCGTTCGCAGAGATCGCCACCGTTCCTCCCGGTGAGCGCCCTCCGAGTAGCGGTTGAGTTTGCGACGTCTGCTCAAGGTTAACCGCGAGCTTGCCATCGTTCGCTGACTCTGCGGCGCTTTCACACAGCGTCTCCTTGGCGGCCGTCCGTCGAGTCGGCCGCGGCCACAAACGCGACGCGTGTCGCGTTTCTCTTCAAGTTCACCGCCGGCCAGAGCGTAGCGGCGCTGGAGCTGGCGTGCGAGGGCTTCAGCGGCCCGTACGCAAGGAGCGTCGCGGTCACCGACGCCGGCGCTTCCGGGACGGCAGTGGAGCTCGCCATTGCGCTGTCGTACACGGGAGGCTACAGACTGGCGTGCTCGACCCTCGCGCGAGCATCAACAGGCCTGGCGTCGGAAACGTCGTCGTTTGCGGTTGATGTGCCTGCAGGTTCGCATGCGCTGCCAGGAGCAGACAGGATGCCACGTTTCTTATCAGCTGCGCTCGTGCAGCGACGCCCTGGGCCCCGTCGGATGTCGTGGTGGTCGTGAACAACGCGACACGCGTAACAGCCGCAGTGCACTTCACGCCGGGCCAGAGCGTCGCAAGAGCGGAGCTGAACTGCTCGGGCCACGGCGGCCCGTACGCTGCATTTGCTTCCGTCAACGCGAGCGACGGGGCGGCGGCGGAGGCGAGCGTGGCACTGACGGTGGCGCCCAAGTACAGCGGGAACTACACGCTGGCGTGCGCGGCGCTGGTGAGGGGGTCGACGGGCCTTCCGTCGGAGCTGGCTGTGCCGTCTGGATATGTGTGGGTCCCTGCTGGTGCGCCGATACTTATGTTTCGTCCATCCCACGCACTGAACTGATGCTTACATTTCTTTCAAGCTGTTCCCGCGGCGCCATCGGCAAACTTTGTGGCTCAGAACAGCACTCTCATAAGCGCTAACGCAGTCTTCGGTGCCGGGCAGAGCATAGTTTCTGTCATCACCACCTGTGACGGCTTTGGCGGCCCCTACGCGCTTGATGCGAGCGTCTCCGGAGATTTTGTCTTTTCGAAGACCCTTTCCATCTCTGTCTTATCGTCATACAATGCTTCGTACACGCTGGCCTGCTCCACTCGTGTCCGATCGTCTATCGATCTGTTTTCTCCGCCCGTTCGATCAAACGTTACCGTCCCTGTCGGTGCGTTCTGCAGGATTTCGATTGCTCCTCGATTTTTTCCAGTATTTAAATACTATGCGCAGCCTCGCCATGGGCCCCGGCCGTTTACGTGCAACGTGCTTTCAACGCGTCTCTCGTGGAACTCGAAGTGGGTATCTGGACTGGACAGAGCGTTGTCGCCGTCGACACGAGCTGCACCGGATCCGGCGGCCCGTACAGAGTCAGCACAGAGTTGCCTCAGGTGGCCGCCGGGCCTGCAACGGTTAACGTCAACGTCTCCGTGGCGGTCCAAATATCGCGGGCTGGCAGCTACGTTCTGAGCTGCGGGGTAGCGGCGCGCTCGTCGCTGGCCGTGTCGCAGACAACCTCCTTGGGTCCGCTTGTCGTTCCAGGTTCGTTTTTAATATAACGTTATTCGAGAAGTCGGTTGCAGTTTGCGAGCGAATGTCTCACGCATTCCGCGCAGGCGTGTATCATCTGACCCTCCAAGACGTTCCAGCTCCGGCAAGCGTCCGGCGGCAGTTCGTCGGCAGCGGCGTCCTCTTCCGGAGCCCTGCGGGCCGCCTGATGTTCACAGTGCTGGGAGGCTCGTTCGCTCTGGACGGCACGGGCGTTGTGCAAGCCGGCTCCGATCTTCTCGGCGATGTGTATGTCCTTGATGTCGGTAAGACATCATGAATCAAACGTATCCCTTCCATGTTCTCTTTCTGAGTGATGTCGACAGACTCGGGGGCATGGACACAAGCAATCGTGCAGCAACCGATCCTGGGCCGCGGCACGCGGTGCACGTGGGACCGCGAGCGCGCGGTCTACTGCGCTGGTGCGCTGCACCGGGTTGCAGATCCGGTGTTTCACACGCGAGCACGAGCTGAGGGCTCTGCAGGCGGCTACAAGGACGGGGGCGCGGCGCTCTCGTCGTCGTTCTGGGCGTTTTCCACCGATTTCGACGCCTGGGTCGAGCTTCCCGCGCTTCCGAATCCGAGAACCGGACACTGTGAGCTGCTTTAATTTAATCTTTCACAAAACATGCCCCGGCCTTAAATGGACTGCAGGTGTCACCGTGTACGATGGCCGCGTGTGGGTCATGGCGGGGACAATCGGCGTCGGAGGCAAGAGCGACCTGATCGCGTGCGCAATGATAGCATAAATCACAAATCCGTAAAGAATCTACAAAGAAGTCTAGATCTGAGAACTTTGCAATAATACACTACATGGACCGAAAGCTCACTCGACTTTCGCGCCAGGTTCTCGAGCGAGGACCGCGCCTGGTCGACGGTGGTCCCCGACGGCCAGGGCGGCGCCCCGGTGCTCTCCAGCGCAGCGTGCGCGCGGGTTGGGAGCCGCTGGTACTCCGCGAACGCCGACCCGCCTACCTCCACGAGCACCGTCGACGTGTAGTGCGCAACGCATAAAAACGCGCGAATTCCCGCACAAATTCTGACATCTTCGTGATCCGACAGCGAGGTTGATCTCGCGGCGCCTACCCTGGGGTTCCGGCGGGTGGCACGATTTCCAAGGGCGCAGATCGCCGCCACCGAGAATCGGCGCCTCGTCCTTGGCAGCTGCCACGGGGCGCTCCTCGCCGTCGAGGAGGGCGGCCCGGCCTCTCTGCTCGAGGTGGCCGTCGGAGGCGCCGTCGAAATCGCTGCCGCCCCGCCGTACTCGCTCGACGCCAGCGTGGGGCTCGACGATGCTGCGCACGACTCCGACTGCGGCACCTGCACAACGTGCGTGGATGCGAGAATTCATTGGTTTCTCGCCGGATTTCTGTTAACATTTCCGGTCAGGATGATTTCGTCTGGAGCCGGGACGCCGTCGCGCTTCGTCCGCCTTGTCGGTGCGTCAGCGCAGTTGCTCGCATCCTGTGAAATTGATCCGAGCCGTCTGATGCGGGGGCGCCACTCGTGCCCGCTCCTCAGGCGCCATCCCGCTCGTATCGGGCAACTGCTCGTACCCTGCCGATGGCGAGCGCCGGGCCCAGACCCTCTCCTTCCCCCCGCGCACCGCGTCGACCGCGACGCCGTCGGCTACGCCCCCTACCACGCCATCTCCGTCCCCTCCAGCTCTACCTCCCAACTCGACTCCGTTCCCATCCTCCACGCCCGCGCCCCCGTCCTTGCCCTCGCCCACGCCCTCGCCCTCGCCCGCGGCCGCGGCCGCCACGATCACCCTCGTCCTCTCCGTCCCCGCCACGCGCGCCGAGTGCGAGGCGTACCTGCGCGCCACGCGCGCCGACGACGTCTCGCGCGCCCTCGACGCCCTCGTTTACCGCTTCCTCGAGCGGAGCGGCCTTCCCGCCTCATCGTCCGCCCGCGTCCGCGTCGACGAGATCCGCTGCGGGTCCATCCTCTTCCGCCTTTCCCTCGTGGCCGACCCGGCGGCGCCGGCCGCAGCGTCGACGGCGCTGGCCGCGCTGGTGAACCTCACGCGCGCCTCGGCCCTGATCCTGCCGGGCCTGGAGGACCGGACCGTCGAGTCGCTCGCCAACGTTTCCTTCGTCGGCCGCCCGCCCGCCGGCGACGTCGAGTGGCAGCTGGCCGAGGGCGCCGCCATCGTTCCCGTCTCCTCCTCCAACGAGCCCGCCCCGCCCTCGCGGGCCGCGCCAACGCCGCCGCCGAGCGAAACCGGAGGCGCGGCGGCGGGCGGCGGCGCCTCGAGCTCCGGGTCCGGGTCGGCGTCGGCCGCGGGCGTCGCGGCGGGCGGGGCGGCCGCAGGCGTGGCGGCTCTGCTCGCCGCGGTGCTGCTGTTCGTGTACGTGCGGCGGAAGAGGCGGGCGCGCGGCGCCTCAGAGCCCGTGTCGCTCGGGCAGGCGGGCCTCGGAGTCGGCTCCTCGGATTCGGGTTCGGGATCGAACAGCGGGTTTACCGGAGGATCCCTTTTGCAGTCGACTTCTGCGTCGGGCGGCACGGGCTCGCACGGCGCCACGACCGTCTGGGTGCGCTCACTTTGCTTTCGTGCTCGTAGCAGAATTCGCCTTCCTCACTGGCCATTGGATCGTATTCGTGCGATATGATGGCGGCGTTCTCACTGGTGCCGGCGCAGATCGACATGGAGTACCCGCCGTTGACGCAAGTCGACGTCGACCTGCTGGCCGGCGCCGGCGAGGGCCAGTCGGGCGCAAAAGCCCCCGGCAAGACCGGCAACGGCGACGGCCTCTCGCCGGGCGCCGCGCGGGCGGTGCGGCACATCCCGGCCCCGCCCGAGGCGCTCCTGGCGGCGGTCCGCGAGCCGCTCGGGCTCCTCGGCGAGGGCGCCTTTGGACGCGGTGCGCTGTTCATGCTTAAATTTACAGAGATCGACGCGAATTCAATGGCCGAAAGAGTCTTTTAGCGCATCGTAACGTTGATAGCCGCTCTCGCTTGCGCTCACGGGCGCGGCGATCGCGCGCAGTGTACGCGGTGGCGATCCCGGCGGGGAAGGCGGCGTGGGTGCCGGCGGCGGAGCGCGAGGCGGGGGCGCTGGTCGTCCGGCGGGCGGTGAAAGAGGTCGCCCTCGGCGACGCCGCCGTCGCCGCGCGCGAGATCCACGGCGCCTCCATCCAAATGGTCAGTGAATCTTTCCTTAACGTTTCTTTACGCGTTTCCATCTTTCTTTCACGCAATCTCTAGTTAGTGTATAGATGGCGCAATCTTTTCACGCGTTTCTATACGAGTTCGCACACGACTGCGTTGCTCACGATCTCGAACAGGCATGCCGCCACCCGAACGTGCTGCCCGTCGAGATCATCTTCCGCGACCGCTTCAAGCTCTACATCGGTGAGCGGTTACAGCTAGCCATCGCGGCCCGCGCTCTCTAGAGCAGCCGGCGCCTAGCAGGCGGCTAGCATTGCAACTAGAGCAGGCGGGCCCGGTGCCGGTGCCGATCGCTGACGGCCCGGCCCGCGGCCGGCCGCAGTGCTGCCGCTGGCGGACATGTCGCTCTCGGCGCTGCTGGCGAGCCACCCCGTCCTCCCCGAGTCCCTCGCCCTAGACTTCGCCCTCCAGATCGCCTCCGGTGCGCCCGCCCGATCGCGAGGGCCCAATGTGGGACCGCGGATTCACGCGGATTCGTTTTAGGCCTGGCGTACCTCCACCACGAGCTGCCGCAGCCCGTCGCCCACCGCGACCTGGTGTGCTTTTTTAATTTTAAGAATCTGTGCGCTGCGGCCCTCGGCGCGCGAAGCTCACGCCGCGTCCGGCCTCAGAAACCCCAAAACATCCTCCTCAACCGCAAGAGCGACGTGCGTCCTTCGAACTGAATAAATATGTTTGCGATTTTCCTTACCTTCAATCTCGCAGAGCTCCCTCAGCGGCTACACGCTGCGCGTCTGCGACTTCGGTGCGGGTGGCATCTGTTCAAACCCAAGCGCCCTCCCATCGATATCTCCAGCATTGCTTGGACTGCGACGTACGGACCCCCGGGATATACGCTGACCACGCGCGTCTCTTTGTGCAGGTATTTCGCGGCACGTCGACACAGCCAAATCTCTCCGCGGAACCCTGTGCGCTGTGAATTTGATTGCTTGCGCGATATTTCAAGCGTGCTGATGTAAATCCGCCCCACTTTCCCACCGCAGATTGTACATGCCACCTGGTGCGGACGCGGGCCAGAATCACAGCGCCTCCCGAAAGCAGTGAATTCGAACGCTTCTTACTTTTCGCTCCTGCAGAGACGTACGGGAAGGACGTCGTGCCGACGAAGACCGACGTGAGCACTCAGCGGAAGCGACTGTCGAATTTCTTTAAGAAGCTCTAAATCGCAAAATGACTCCAAATCCCACACTCCTAACACTCGAGCGACCGTCTCGCAGGTGTGGGCCTTCGGCATCGTCCTGACCGAAATGCTCACCGGTGCGCAGCATCCTCTTAGAATCAAGAAAGCTATCCTATAGCTTGAGTAACGCGCGTTGATCGGTTCGCGTTGCAAATCGCAGGGGCGAGGCCGCACGGGGGCCAGCTGGTGGCGCCCGAGGAGGTGGTCAAGGGGCACCCCTTCCCAAAGAGTCCGCACCCCGACGCCCGCAGCGAACGCAGCGAAATCCGCGCCGCCTGTGCTCCGGATCTGCTGACTTCGATCCAGGCGTGATCGCGTCGCTGCCGGCCTCGCTGAGGGGAGTCGTCGCCTCGTGCCTCGAGAAGAAGCCCCACAAGCGCCCCTCCTTCGTGTGCGCACGCCAAACCTAACGGGGGCGGCCCCTTAGGCTTCGTTCGGGGCCGGGGGGCGGGGCGCGCCTCTGCTGCTGCGGGGCGGCCCCTTATATTGAGGCTTCGAACCTTCGAACCGCGCGGCTGTGCGCTTGGAGATGTCTAACGGACCGATGTCGATAGGGAGATCCGGGCGACGCTGGAGCAGATCCAGCGGGCCCGCGCCCCGCCCGAGCCGCCGGCGGAAATCGCTGTGGCCGTGGAGGCGGTTCCGGGGCCTGCACCTGGACCGGCCGCGGGGCCGGCGCTGCAGCCGCCCGCCGTGGAGGGCGCGGATGCTAGCGCCGCGCCGCAATCGGCGCGGGGGGGCCCGAGCCCTCGGCCCCCGCTCCCCGAGCCCGCGTTGCTCCCCTGACTCTAGCTCGGCTCGGCTATATATATATTCCAATTTTGTCATTAATATTTCGTTATCGGAAACGCGCTAGTAGTGTTAGAGGTAATCTTTCTCGACGTAGGGTTTCTTTGTCGAAAAACATGTAATGATGTGATCATGATCGAATTTTAATCGAATCATTAGTGCTCTAAGGCAGCAGATCAGCTTTTTCTTTTTCATTCTGTAAAAGGGTTTCGCTTGATGAAATGACAGCGGAATTATATCTGTATATTTTTTAGGTGTGGATTCGCTGTACTCCTCAGGCCTAGGGCCCCCGGGGATCCTTGCAATTGACAACCCCAATCGCCCCAGTACGGCCCGGCCCGAGAACCCCTAAGGGGAGCAAAATTTTTTTTTTTTGCAATTGACAACCCCGGCCCGGCCCCCCCCCTCCCCCCCCCCCCCCCCAGCTGGCCACGGCCGCCGGCCGGACGTCGACTCGAGGTGTACTCGGCAGAGGCGGGGGGGGGGGGGAAGGGGTGGCGGGGGGGGGGGGGGGGGGGGGGCGGCGGTCTCGGGGCGGGCTCGGGGCGGGCCGGATATGTATAATTACCCCTCCGGATCCGGGCTTCAGCATGAGCTTGTAGGGCAGCCGCGGTGACGAATCGGTTGGGCGCGGTGGCTCTCGCAGAAGAGGAGGATCTGGCCTCCCGATCCGTCGTCCCACTTATATTAAGGTTCGAAGCTGAAGGAGCGGAGAGGGAATTGAAGGAGAGGAGGAGGTTCGAAGCTTAAGGAGCCGTACAGCAGCAGGAGGGCCCCGCCCCACCCCCCACCCCGCGGGCTAACCCGTCCATCGCCGCGCCGCCGGGCCGGTCCCCGCCTGATGGCCGTCTCACTTTATCAGACAGTTCGATTCGACTCCCTATTCTCATGATCACTTCCTGTCGACGTTCTCTGTCACAGTGTCATTCTATTATCTTGCGTATCCAAGTGCGTTCTTTAGATTTGTTGTCGGCTAAGGGTTTTATTTGTTGACGTCTGTGTTTTGAAATCTCTGGTCTCGATATCGATCTAGACCTAGATCTAGATCTAGATCTGTGCCCCGCTTACTTGTTCAATTGCAATCATTGAACGGTACTTGATCCTTGAAGCGTATCTTTCCTTTCTTTTCGCGATCGGCGTTTGATCGCAAGTTTGCAATTGATTTCTATCATTTGATATTGCGGATTTCTTATTGTCGGTACCGAAATCGAGCCGAAGCTTCAGCGCTTTTTTTCGGTGCCGTATATATATAGCCTGCAGCTGGTAGCTACAGATCCCGGGCCCGGATCCGTAGCTTGCAGCTGGTAGCCGGATCCGGAGGCACCGGGCCCGAGGAGCTACAGGCGGGTGCCAGCTCGCAGGGCAAGGGCAATGCCGCCCGCAAGGAACGCCAGCAGGAGATCGAGCTGCGCATGCAGTGTGCAGAGAGATCAGCAGAAGCTTTCAAGAGAAGACCTATGTAGCGGAAAGCGCCGGAAATGCGAGAGAGACTCACTGAGAAGCTCGACAGTGGGGTAGCAGATGATGCCCCTGTTGAATAAGACACAATGCATCGATCAGCGTCGCGAACGGATGCTTATCATGGGACTTTCGAGACCCATGGCCAGAACCAACGCCACGCACAGTAGGGGACACTCGCGGAACCCGCCGCCGGCCTCGGGACCCAGCGGAAAACCTGCCGGTCGGCCGCGGATTATAAATAATTTATTTAATTAGATCTCATATGCATGTCTGAGAAACTTCGAATTCGATTTCATAATCAGACCTCCGCAAGGACGAAGGGAGCAAACTCTGGTGTGGCCGACGCAGACTCAATTCGCAGATCGTACTGCGCGCGGCTCGAGACTTCGAAGGTGCGATGGAGCTCGAGATTATGAAAGTTCGCACGGAGAAGCCAGTGATAAACTGCGAGAGAGCGCGCCGGTTGTTCTTTGGAAGTGGAGGGACCTCTGGGAGGGAGCGAGATCAGCTAGACTGTCATTTGAATTGACAAGCCGCTGAGCAGACATTGATATCTATAAATATATATATAAAACATTGCCAAGCGCGCACTGAATCGCAAGGTAGTTGAGTCGGGTACCGACGCTTCAAGGGCCTCGATCTTTCTGCTGTTGTTTCTCGGGTCGACCACGTACACCTTGATCGGCTTATTAGCCTGTCGTATGTACATGTGGAAACAAAACAGCCAGTGATGTCGATCATGGTCGTAAGCAGAAATCGCCGGACATTGAAAATTTAAAATCGGACATTACCGGCAGGTTGGAGCCCTTGATGATCACGAAATCCGTGCTCCCGGTCTGCGATCATCGGATGTTATGGAATATATATATATATAATTGATTGCTTGCGAATTTAAACGTTCACTGCACGGCTTCGGGGCCGGGAAACATTATGATCAACACAAGAAATGCCACGATATATACCTCCGCAGGGGCCGACAGAACAAGACCGCTTACAGTGATCCGCTTTGCTCCATCCTGATATAAGGCCAGGGGGGATGAGAGGGCGAGAATGCAGGAACATATGCATGTTCGTTGGCACCGGATCGGTCGTTCTTTTGACGTCGACGTTGCTTCCGGATAGGTCAAACTACGATCAATCATGATCAGCTACGTATACGTATACTGTGCAAATTTGCAATTGCGTCGTCAAGTATATATGTTGCGCGACAGCATGCATGTGCTCGCACCAGTTTGCCTTCGATAATCAGTTCGACAATATTCAATGTTACGTTTGATACAGGCTGCTTAATTAGCCAGTCGACGTCAGTGACAGTGGATGATTACCAAGACGTTTACGTTTTCTCACCAGTGGAGGCACGGGGCTTGGGGACGGGCTGTTCGATGGCGACGGGCTTGCGATTGCCGTTGGGCCGGTTGAGGGACTGGGAGAGGCATTTTCCGATGGGCTAGGGCTGGGCGAAGGACTCGGTGAAGCATTTGCCGATGGGCTAGGTGAAGCAGTGGCCGATGGGCTAGGGCTTGGGCTCGGCGATGCGCTGGGGGTCTGAGCGCCGGAAGTGTGAGTCCGACTCACACGTGATCGTGTTATTATAAAGTGTTAATTTGCGCGGAGCGACATCTCAGAGTCTACCGGACAAGCGACTGGGAGCTTCGCCGCTGTACCATCGCTGTAGAGGAACTTGAACTCGAACTGGCGGTCAGCTGGTTTCAAGCACGTGCGCACGCGTCAGTTCAAGACCATTCGTCGTATAATATTATAGAGCGCCAGCTATATATAGCTACCGTACGCGTGGCACCGTGGCACGCACTTTCAACCAGGCCCTTCAACCAAATCTTGTCAGCTGCACCACCGGCACCGTATGTGACCGCTAATCCCCCGCTGTAGGTGTGCGGTGCGATTGGAGCGACTGCTGTCAAGGCAGCAGTTCCCTGATACGATATGCGAACGGTGTCGGACGCCGTGACGTTGATCGCGAATTGGTCGCCCTGCTCTGCAAAACCGGCGCCGGTCGCTCCGCCGAACGCGAGCTGTATACATACGTATACCGTACGCGTCAATGGCGACGTTAAATTCCAGTTGACGTCGTGTGATCAATTTCGCAAGCTTAAGCGTGCGCACCACCGCGGTAACAGCTTGGGTGTTCGAATCCGTGAAAGTGGAGTAGAAAATGGGCTTGCCGGAATATTGCGACGGGACGCCAGCGGATGGAAAGTACAGAGTGTACATTTGAATGCCGTTTGAAACATTGCCGAGGGAACTGTTGAAAAACTGGGCGGGAACACCTTCGAATTCGTATGCCGCGGCCGAAGTCATGATCGATATCATTGCAATGCATACATGTAAATACAAATCGCCGTTGCGGGGCACGCACTTGCGTTGCACGTGGCGAGCTTTACAAACGCCCAGCTGCCGTATTTCTGCTTCTCGCCCTCCCAGCATTTCGTATTATCTGCAGCGGAGACGACTTGGAATGTCTGGGTCGGAGTAAACGTCGTCTCGCCGCATGACTCCGCGGCCGCCGGATTCACGACAGCCAGAACCAAGACGCCAAGCAGCGTGGCGGCTGCAGCTGCTGCCAGCTGCATGCGCAGGCGGAGACCGCTGTTGATATACGTGCTTCTCATCCTGATCGTCGATACCGACACCGGTACCGATGCCATGATACGGCTGGAGCTGCTGTCAGGCGCCAGGCCTGGACCCTGGAGGCTGCAGCCTGCAGCTGGGGCGCAATTTCCGCGCAAAATGCGGCCCGGCAGCAGCGGCGCAACTTGCAACTTGGCAATTGCCAAGTTGCGCGTGCGCATGCGCATCATATGCTGCTGATATGCATCATGGCATGCACTAGCCTACTAAGCCTAGTACCGGCAGTACTATTGCGACTCGGCGAAAGGCCGGGCTGCACTGCGCATGCAGGGCAGTGCAGGCTCAGCAGCCTCAGCGGCGGCTGCTCAGCGGCTGCTGCAGTGCTGCACTGCGGCAGTGCGCACTGCGCACTGCGGCAGTGCCGCAGTGCCAGGCACTGCCAGCCCCCAGACGGGGGCCAGACGGCCCAGACCCCCAGACATACCGGTAATTATAACTTCACATAAGAAACTTGAAAGCAGGGACGTCGAGTCGTCGTCGACTCGGCGGCGAGTCGGCGGACTCGGCGCCGAGGCTGCCGAGTCAGTGCCGACTCAGTGCCGAGCCTGCGCATGGCACCGCATGCCGACATTGCCGAGGCCCGGCCGCCCGGGCCCCGGCGGGCGGCGGCGGCCGGCCCCGCCGGCCCCCGGGCCCCGCCGGCCGCCCCCGCCGCCGGGCCGGGCCGCCGCGGCCGCCCGGGCCCGCCGGGGCCGCGCGGCGGCGCCGGCCGGGCCCCCGCCCGGGCCCGCCGGGGCCGGGCCCGGCCCGGCCCCGACTCCCGAGTCCCGAGTCCCGACTCCCGAGTCCCGAGGGTAGGGTTGCCGGTTCGATTCCTACCCGCAACGATTCGATACCCCGCGAAAACACAGTGCTAAGAGGCTTCCGGTACCGGAAGAAAATGGTACCGGTACTCGAGAATTCGAATTTGATTTTGAATTCGAATGGCAGGCATGGCAATTTGGCACAAATTGGCAGGCTACAAATTCTGCAATGGCAGCCTCTTAGCACGGTGTTTTCAAAGTTCTCGCGGGACCGCGCGGGTTCAAAGTTGGAACTTGGAATGGAGGAGGGTTGAATCGCGTGAAGCTTTAAAATTTCCCGGGTACGTTCGAACAGAATCGAACTTCTTTTGACTCCGAAGCTAATATGGATCTTCCGAGTTCCTCATGATCAGCTGCAGGGTCGACGTCTCATCTCATAAATCATGATCCGATGATCAGCTTCGAATTCGTCGGCGAGGCCTATAGCTAGGCCGCCGGGCTCGCCTGCCCGCCCGCCGGCGCCTGGTGCGCCGCCACCCGCCTCACCACCCCGCCTGCCAGGCTGCCTCGCGCGCCGGCGCCCGGCCGCACTTGCCGCACTTGCACAGGGCCGGGCGCGGTCTGCTAGTTAAAAGAGCCGTATATTCACCCGCGATGACCCACTTGCGAACCCGCTACATACAGACCTACGATGCAGAGTACATCTAACTTGAAGTCCAGCGGGGGGGGGGGGCCCGCCGCGCCGGACGGAAACAGGGCGCGCGAGGGCTGCGGACTGGCCGAGGGCCGCGCCTACGCCGCCAGAAGAACCGCTCTCGCGCGCGCGGCCGGTTCGGGAAAATAATGAAAGGGGAGGGTGGGGCCGGGGGGCGGGTCAGAGCCCGAGGAGGGGGGACTGGGAGGCCTGCGGGAGGATGTGGGAGGGCGGCAGGGGCAGGAGCAGGTCCCGCGGCCCGTCCCGCGCCCGCTCGTGACCCCCGGCTCGGACGGGGACGGCGGAGCCCGGCAGGGGCTGCGGGGGCGGGGGCGACGGGCAGGGGCTGAAGGCCGGGGAGGGCGTGGCGGAGGCGGAGGGCGGGCCGGGCGGTGCGGGGATGGAGATCCCGAGGGAGGCCGCATGGTCGCGCAGCAGGTCGGTGCGCATCTTCTTGAGCCGCTCGATGGGCAGCTCGTTGCGCGGCTCGTCCATGACCGCCTGCACCAGCGCCCGCCGGTACGCCGCCCGCTCGCCCGACTCCATCGCGTACACCTCGGGCGCCCCCTGCCGCGCCCCGGAGCCCGACGCCGAGCGCGCCAGCGGGGAGCTCCCGGGAGCGAAGCGGGAGGGCGGCAGGCCGCCCCAGGCATCCGCCGCGGCGGGCGGCAGGGGCGCGGCGGCGGGCCCCGTGTGGGGCGAGGGGGTGGCGGAGTAGGACGGGCTCGTCATGCCCGTCTTGAGCGAGAAGAGGAGGGCGATCCCCTCCGTCTCCAGCTCCAGCAGGCCGCCCTTCTGGCCCTTCGCCGCCGCCGGCCGCTTCTCGTCGCGGGGCGGCGCCGGCGGGAGCTGCGGGTCCCGCCCCACGGTCGGCAGCGGCGAGGCGCCGGCCGTCGCCGCGTCGCTCGCCTCCGACTCGGCCGTCGAGTTGGCGCGCGCTGTCCGCAGGTTCGCCGTCGCTCCCGGCGCCTCCGCAGGAGCTGCTGCAGCCGCCGCTGCCGCCGGCGCCGGCGCCGGCGCCGCGCCCTCCTCCTTCACTGCTGCCGCCGGCGCCGCAGCGGACGACGCCGCGGCCGCTGGTGCCGCCGGCGCGGCGGACGGCGCCGGCGCCGGCTTCGCGTCGATGTCCATTGGCGCCAGCGGCTCCTCCTTTACCTTCACCGCCTCCGCCCCCTGCGGCCCCGCGGCCGGCGCGCCGTTCTCCGAGGGCGCGGCCGATGCGGGCGCCGGCGCCAGTGCCGGTGCGGGCGCTGCCGGCCCCGCCGCCGCCGGCTGTTGCAGCCTCTCCGCAGGGCCCGGCTGCGGCTGCTCGGGCGCGGGGCCGCGGGGCGTCTCCAGGGACCCTCCCGAGGAGGCGGCGGCGGCCTCCAGGCGGGCCACCTCGGCGTCCAGCTCGTCCTCGAGCCGCATGAAGTCCGTCGCGAGGCGCCGCAGCTCGCCCAGCGACAGCTTCGCCACGTTCATCTGCGGGGCGCGGGCGCGAGCGAGCGCGAGGTCAGAAACCTTTCGGATCCGCTTTGGCTGGGCGAGGTGGGGGCGAGGTGGGGCGGGGCGCACGTCGGCGAGGCGGGAGCGGCGAGAGGCGGCGTCCGGCTGCTTCAGGTCCAGCTTGTAGACGCGGTTGCCGCGGATCAGCTCGCCCAGCTCCGTCGCGTCCATCCGGTTCGGGCCCTGCGCCGCACCGCTCAAGACAGGCGCAGCAGGAGACGAGGCGAGGCGGGAGCGGCGGCGGCGGCGGCGGCGGAAGGCGGCGCACCATGACGATGGCCTTCTCCTTGACGATGAGGTACTTCTCCTCCTCGTCCATCGCCGAGTTGCGCCCCAGCGAGCGGATCGAGCGGCTCGCCTTGACGGACCCTCCCGGCGTCGACGCGCCCGACGAGGCGGCCGCCGCCGCCGCCGCTGCTGCTGCCGCCGCCGCCGCTGCGGAGGCGGCCGCCGAGGCCGAGTGGGCGTCGCTGGGCGAGACGGGCGCGCTGCCGCCGGTGGTGGAGGAGGTGGAGGGCCCGCCGCCGCCGGCGGAGGTGCGCGGCGTGCGGTTCGCCGGCGGGCGCGGCGAGGCGCCCTCCACGGCCGCGGCCCCCTTGGAGCGGGAGCGGGCGATGGCGCTGGGGAGGGCGGGGCCGGCGGGGCCCTCGCTGCCGGAGCCGCCGCTGTCGGCGAGCTCGCGCTTGGGTGCGGCGAAGCGCTCCGGGGGCGGCGGCGGGGCGGGGCGCCCGAACTCCTCGGGGTCCATCACGATGGGGGCCCCCGAGGCCCTGAGGATGTCGTCGTAGGCGCGGATGACGGCGATGATCTCGAGCTTCGCGTGGTTGTTCGGGTGCCCGCGGCAGTCCGGCACGCGGTACACCGCCGCCGCGCCCGCCGAGCGCGCCGCCGTGTGGTCCGCAATCCACTCCGGGTGCGCCCCGAGCTTCTTCCGCAGGGCCGCCACCGTCATGCCTGCGGCGCCAGGACACGATCTCAGCGCGCGCTCAGAATTCAGAGCGGAGCGCCGGCCGACGGACGCACGCTCGAGGTCCTGCGAGACGGTGTAGATCTGCGGGGCGGGGGCCGCGGCGCCGAGGAGGCCGCCGGCCGCCGGGTCGCCCTCGCCCTCGGGATCATCCGACGGGGAGCGCGCGGCGGCGGCCGCCGCCGCCATACGGAAGAGAAGCCCCGCGTCGAACTCGGACGAGGGCGACGGGATGGCGGCGGGCGGCTGCCCCGGCAGGAGCCCGTGCGACAGAAGGGGCGCTGGCGTCGGCACGGGCGCCGCGGGCGACGGCGCCGCCGCGCCGGTCGCGGAGGAGGGCGCGCCGCCGGCGCCGGGGACGGGTACCTCGACCAGGAGCCCGCCGTCGCGCACTGCGACGACGACATGCGATCAGCGGCGGCGGCGGCGGCGGCGGCGGCGCCCGATCGAGGGCACGCACGCTTGGGGCGCTTGGCCGGGGAAGGGAGAGCTCCGAGCCCTCCGGGGCGTCGGCGGCGGGCGCCGAGCCGGCGCCGTCGGCGCCGGGGGCGTACTCCTCGCCAGCGGTGCCCGGGGCGGGCGGGTCGTCGTCGATGAGGAGGCGGGCGGCGGGGGCGGGCGCGGCGAAGTGGGCCGGGGCGGGGCGGGCGGGTGGCCGTGGTGCTGGCTGTGGCTGTGGCTGTGGCTGTGGCTGTGGCCGTGGCTGTGGCTCGAGCCGCCGCCGGAGGAGGCGGAGGGCCGCGGGAGAGCCCCGCGACGGCGGCCGTGAGCTCCGCCAGGCGCGCCGGCGGGATGACGGCCGGGTCGTACTGGACCCACTCCCGCACGTCGATCGCGAGGCGCGCCGCGGCCGCCAGCACGCGCGCGCGCGGCAGGCTGCCCACGCCGCAGTAGACGCGGCCGCCCCACGTGAGGATCTCCCGCTCGCGCGGCTTGTAGTCCGGGTGCGCCCGCAGCGCCGCAATGACCTGCAGGGGCGGCCGGCGGTGAGCACCGGCGGGCGGGCGGCGGGCGGGAGCAGGCGGCGCGCACCGACTTCATTGCGGCGACGCTGCGGAAGCTGACGTCGTCGAAGACGCGCTCCTCGGCGGTGGCGGCGCGGCGGCGGGGAGGGACGGCGGAGCGCGCCGGCGGGGCGCGGCGACCCTCGGCGCGGGGCGGCGCGACGCGGGCGGCCACCTCGTCGGCGAGGGGCGCCGGCTCCTCGTCCTCCTCGTTGGCGGCGCCGGCGCCGGCGGCGCCTGCGCCGGGCCCCTCCTCGTCCGTCACCTCGCCGTCGGCCACCAGCTCCTCGATCTCGCCCCCGTCGTCGTCGTCGTCCCCGCCCAGGTCCTGCCCCCCTCGAAGTCAGGCCTCCGGGGTACGCGAACGAAGAAGCAGGGGCGGGGCGGGGGGTACCGCGAGGTCCTCGAGGTCCTCGGTGCCGGCGCCGTCGTCGTCGGCGTCGCCGTCGCCGCCGCGCGAGGGCCCGTCCAGCCACCCGTTGTTGCGGTCCGAGCCGCCGCTGCCGCCGCCGTTGGCGGGCCGGCCCCGGGAGGTGTTCCCGCGGCGCGCGTGCGGCGCCGGCGCCGGAGAGCCATCGAAGACCGCCGAGCCGAAGATGGAGCGCGGGAAGCGCTGGGCGAGGGACGGCCAGACGACCTCCAGCTCGATGCCCAGCGCGTAGGCAAGCTCCGCCAGGTGCGAGAAGGTGCAGTTCGTCAGGTTGTCTGCCGGCCGCCGCGTCAGAATGGCAGAGGAGGCGAGCGGGTAGGAGAAGGGGGCGCACTCTTGCCGCGGAGGTAGATGTGGGGGCGGGCGACGAACTCCGGGGAGGCGTGGATGGCCGCCAGGAGCTCGCCGCGCTTGTCGTACATCCGCACGCTCTGCGCCTCGCTCGCCGCGTCCGCCGCCGCCGCCCCCGCGCTCCCGGGCCGCCCCGCGCCCGCTGCGCGCCGGGTCAGCCGCGCGGCCGGAGGAGGGCGCCGAGGGGCGGGCGGGCGGACCTTGGCGGCGGGCGCGGTTGGCGACGGCGGCGGCGCCCGAGGGCGAGTTCGAGCGGCCGGGGACCCACTCGAGGTCGTCCTCGCGCCCGTCGGGCCGCCGCCGCTGGCCGGGCAGCCTCGACCCCCCGTCCGAGTCGCCGGCGTGCTTCCGCTTGCGGCCCTCGCCGCGCGGCGCCGACTCGTCGTCCCCAGAGTTGGTCCGCGAGAGATCCGCTGCGGCCGCGTGAGGGGCGCCCGGGGCGGGCCGGCGAGGGGCGAGGGGCGCACAGATGGGGAGCAGGCCGCTCCGGTACGCGTCGGGGCGCGGCGCCCGCGGCGAGTGCGTGGGCGCCGCCGCGTGGCTCGGGGACGCCGCTAAAGAAAGGGGCGGGCGCGAGTGAGCGGGGCGCGCGCCTCTGCTTAGGGAAGGCGAGGCGCAGCGCACGGGGCTTGACGCGGCGCAGGCGGCCGACGACGTCGCGGATGCGGGAGGTGAGGCGGGAGGTCGCCATGCGCGCCGACGCGTAGTCCCGGCGCGTCAGCACGTACAGGATCCGGCACAGCTGCCTCTGCGAACGGAGGCTGGCTCAGCCGAGCGAGCAGGCGGGCGGGCGGGTGGGAGGGCTCAGGAGGGCCGAGGGCGACGCACGGGCCGGAGACGAGAGAGGGTCTCGTCGGGGACGTCGCGGAGGGCGGCGCGGAGGGAGGCCGGGTCCAGCTGCGAGAGGCCCTCGCCGAGCGCCTCCAGGCGGCCGTCCTCCTCCTCGAGCGGCTCCTCGGCCCCGCGGCGGCCCCGCCGGACCTTGAACTCGCCGCCCTCGCGCGGCTGCGGCGCCGGGAGCGGGCCGGCCGCCTCCAGCAGCGCCCGCGTCAGCTCCGCCTCGTCCCGGGCGCCGGGGTACTTGACCCAGGGGCGGGTCTCCTCGCAGCCGGCGGGGAGGGGCGGGAGGGGCCCCGCGGGGCCGGCGTGCTCGAGGGAGGACGTGGCGGCGGCGAGGGCGGAGGCGGTCGACAGGAGGCGGGAGGCGGGCATGCGGGCGCGGAAGACGGGCCGGTGGTGCGGGGCGTGGCACGCCGGGATTCGATCCCGGACCTCGGGGACCTCCTGGCAGCGGTAGCACTGCAGGCACATGTCGACGGGCTCGGCGCCCCGCCAGGAGGTCCGCTCCTCCTCCTCGTCGCCGGCGCGGTCCGCGCCCGGCGCCTCCTCCGCGTCGTGCTCGGGCGCCCGGGCGCACTCCGGCTCCCACTCCATGCGGTCCACCGGCGGCTCGCTCGCCGCCGCCGTCGCCACGCGCGCCGCGTCCGGCGCCGGCACCGGCGCGGGCGCTGGCGCCGGCAGGGGCGGCATGATGGAGTCAGGGGCCTGGGCCGCGTCAAGCGGCGGCATCGGGAGCGGCTGCGGCTGCGGCAGAGGCTGCGGCTGGCCGAGATCCATCGAAGCGGCGTCGGTGAAGGGCGCCGGCGGCGGCGGCTTCGAGGGCGTCGGGTCGGGGCCCGGCGCCTCCGGCTCGGTCTTGGCGGGCGACGGGACGGGGTCCGGGCCCGGCGCGGGGGCCTCGGCGCCGGCATCCGCAGGGTCGGCGGGCTGGACGACGAGCGCCGGGGTGGCCGCGGAGTGCGAGGCGGCGAGCTGCCGCCGGGCGGAGGGCCTTGCGCGGCTGCCGCCGGCGCCGGCGGCGCTCTCCTCGTCGCAGTCGAGGCAGTGGACGTGGCAGTTGAAGATCTCGGTCTCGCAGACGTTGCAGAGCAGGCGCTCGCCGTCCGTGTCCTCACGGACCGCCCGGCTCATCATCATCGACGAAGGGCCGCCGTGGGACGACGAGGGCCCGGCCTCGGACGGCGCCTCTCCGCCCGCGAGCCGCCGCTCGAGCGTCTCGACGTGCCTCTCCCAGTCCGGGATGAGGTACGCGCCCGCCTCGCCTGCAGGGCCGTCAGCGGAGAAAAGGAGAAGAAGAGAGGAAAGAGAAGGGAGGGGCCGCGCGGACCTTCTTCAGCGATGATCTGGCTGAGGACGGAGCGCGCGTGGCGGCAGCGGTAGAGCAGCTCGGCGCGCTCGGCGGCCTCGTTCTCGGCGGGCTGCGGACGCGCCGCGAGCTCCCCGTAGCGAGCCAGGAGGCCGTTGATGAAGCTCCACACCATCTTCTTGATGGCGAAGAGCGAGTGCGCGGAGCGGAAGAGAACGCGGTCCATCTGCGCGAACGAACGATGTTAAGGCGACGAAAGAACGCAGGGCGGCCGGCGGCCGGCGGCCGCACCTGCATCTGGCTAAACGCGGCGCCCAGGGTCTCGACGGGGAGAAAATCGGCGGCAATCGCGACCGACCGGCCCTGCGCGGCGTCAGATCGCAGCGGAAAGAGTTCAAAGCAACCGGGAGCGGCGGCGCACCAGGTTAAGAACCTGGTGCGCGCATCCGCCGGGGATGACGACCGTCTCGTTCTCACGCTGGAGGCAGATCTTCGGGACGACGCCCGCGGCGAGGAACGCCTCGAGAGGAATGTACGACGGTGGCCGCTTGTACAGCTCATCGCGGAACTGGCTGAGCTCCCGCAGGATGGGCGTCTGCGCGACAATTCGATCCGAGGGAAAAAGCCGCGCGGCAGGTTGCGAACCTTGTCCGCGGGCCAAATCATGAAGAACTTGCCGCCCTCGGCGTACGGTGCGTAGTTCCACGCCCACGTCTGCAAGGCGCGCATGTGAGCCGGGGCGCAGACGCTTTGAACGGCGCCGCACGTTGCAGGCGTCGAGGTGCAGGCCGGTGAAAGAGCAGCGACCGCCGATGTACATGAGCTCGTGAACGGCCGCGTTGGAGCCGACCCATGCGAACAAGTCTCCAGGACTGAATAGGCGAGGTTAACGGGCGGGCGGACTTCGGGCGCAAAGGGCGCGGATCCGACGGCGCATGCGTGCGCACTCTTCGG
Source organism: Cyanophora paradoxa (assembly GCA_004431415.1). Taxonomy (NCBI): domain Eukaryota; class Glaucocystophyceae; order Cyanophorales; family Cyanophoraceae; genus Cyanophora; species Cyanophora paradoxa. The sequence goes on along the minus strand of QPMI01000233.1, from coordinate 98,622 downwards.
CAGACAGATACGATGGGAGTTTGATGTCCTTGTGCAAGTCCGGCCGGTGCTGGTCAGCCCGGAAGTCGGCAAGGTACTCAAGCCGGTCCTCGGCAGCCTCTGGGCCTCTGCGGGGCCATAAAAGCGGTCAAAACGCATATCTAAACTGTTTCGTAGGACCGCATCGCCTGCGCGGGCTAGCGGAGGCTGCCGCCAGCCAGGTAACTGCTTGATTGGCGAAGTTGCCCCAGGGATGAGGCGAGAGCGCAGTCTATGGACTTAGAAGGTCTATACTGCACAAAGAAGAGGTTCGCACCGGAGGAGACCGAGCAGGAAGGACGCTAGGTGGTCCTCGCGGTCCCGCATAGTGAGCAGGTCCCGGATTTGGACCGCGGCGCTGCAGGCTCCAGCCGCGACTTGTTTATGGAAGTACTGAGGAGTCCATATATCGCGGTCGCCCACTTGTACTGAGTTCCGCAGGACCGCTGGCTCATTGGTGCGGAGGCACTGCGGAAGTGCATGAGGCCCGAGCGGGCGGCGCGCGGCGCGCGGGAGGCCTGCACCTTCTCTCGGAACTCTTCCTGGGTTGGCGCATCGAGAACCTGGACGAGCGGAAGGCGAGGGATGCGCCTCCGGTTTCGGAGCGCCCTGCTGGCGGTCTGGAGCTCCTGTGCCCACCGCGCGCGGTTAGGGCTTTGAAAACGGCCTCTAAAACCTCGTCCGAGGCCAAGCACAGCGCCGCACGCCCACGCACCGCGTGGTCCGGGCTGTGGACCGTTTTGCCCAGGTTCCTGGAGACGAGGTCGAAGAGTTCGTCTTCCGCCTTGAAGTATGCTTTTAGGATCGCCTCCGCCTCGTCACCGAATTCCGACGCTGGGCCCTCGGGCTCAAGCGCGGCGGGCGAGCCTGGGACTGCCAGCTCAGCGAGCGCTTCCCGAGCCTCAAAACGAACTAGCGTACCGCTAGGCATCAGTCGCATCGCTCTGCTAGAACCGCTGGGGCCGGGGCATCGAGGCTGGCTGCCGGTCTGGGGGGGTACGTATAGATAGCTCAACGGGCGGGCGGCGGCTCGAGGCCTTTCATCCGCAGAAGACGCTCCGACGGGCGCGGCTTCGGAAGCTGGCGCTGGCGCTGGCCACGGCACCAGCGCGCAACCCGTATTGATCCGGATCACCGGCTGACCGAGTCGCCTCTAACCTGCTGATCTGCCCCACTCGCAGCGCAGTCGCTTGCTAGCTCGCAGCTTGCCGGAAGCTCCGGCCCGCCCCCCTGCCTCGCAGGCGCCGCGGCCCCGAGCGCCCGTACATGTTCCGGCCCGGCCCCTCAGGGCCCTGCCGCAGTGCGTCTGCTCTCCTGCTGCCCGCTAAGCTGCGACTCGCAGGCCGGTTTCGACTTCCAGCTCCGCCGTCTCGAGGCTCACACGCGCGCGTTCCTAGGCCTGGATCCCCGGGCCTTCGCCCCGCACGCCGACCCCGCCCTCGGCGGCGGCTCCTTCGCCACCCGCGACATCGCCCCCGGCGAGGTGCCCCGCCCGCCCCGCCCCGCCCCGCCCCGCCCGCCCCGCCCCGCCTCACGCGCCGCGCCAGATCGTGCAGCGGAACGAGGAGAAGCAGCTCATCCCAGGCTCAGCGGCTGAGCCGCGAAGCTCTTTCCGCCTGCGCCCTGCAGCTGCAGCTGCTATAGCTACACACATGCTTAAGCTTGCTCGCTAGCTCTGCGGGTGTACTTAGTTCAGTTCTCGTGTGAGTTGTTCGTGCGTATATCTTTGAGAGTTCAATGGTGTCAAGCCTAGATGTACGCACGAATTCGAACAACTCACACGAGAACTGCTTGAGAGTTCGTGCGGAGGCCTCCGCGGCCGCGGGCAGGAGAAGCTCTTGAAGCTCGAGGTCTAGTCTAGAGGGCTGCGAGCTGGCGATTCGAACGGGCCAAGCCGGGGATTAGACAGACTGAAGAACATTCGCAAACGATTCGATTCGATTCAAGCCTAGCGGAAGCGCTAGCTTTAAGATGAGATGGAGTCCGATTCGGATACCTAGACCTAGTTCTAGAAGATGTAGAGGGGCGCTATTGCGCACGCCCCCACAGCCAAGTAGCCTCCGACCGCGAGCGCGCGCGCCACGCGGCCCGCGCGGCCCGCGCGGCCGGCCGCGGGCGCCTCGCCGGCGCCGGCCTCCGTCTCCTCGCGCCGGCGCCGGCCTCCGTCTCCTCGCGCCGCCGCTTGGCGCCGACGCCCGCCGAGCCCGAGGACGGCGAGGGCCGGCACTCCTACGAGAATACATGCGTCAGCCGGGCGTACGGGGAAAGCGCAGGAAGGGTCCCGCACCGAGATGGCAGCGCCCCTACGGGCCTCCTCAGCCGCGAGCTGAGCCGCCGCCGCCTTCAGCTCCGCCGCGGCCGCCGCCTGCACAGATGCCGCCGCCTTCCGTTCGGCTGCGGCTGCCCTTTCGTCGGCCGCCGCCCGCAGCCCGCGCGCCTCCGCCGCCACCCGCTCCGATGCCACCGCCTTCGTTTCGGCTGTGGTGGCCCGCTGCTCGGCGGCCGCCTGCAGCGTGCGCGCCTCCCCCGCCGCCCGCTCCGATGCCACCGCCTTAGTCTCAGCAGCGGTGGCCCGCTGCTCGGCGGCCGTCCGCAGCCCGCGCGCCTCCGCCGCCGCCCGCTCCGATGCCACCGCCTTCGCCTCGGCAGCGGTGGCCCGCTGCTCGGCGGCCGCCCGCGGCCCGCGCGCCTCCTCCGCCGCCCGCTCCGATGCCACCGCCTTCGTTTCGGCTGTGGTGGCCCGCTGCTCGGCGGCCGCCTGCAGCGTGCGCGCCTCCTCCGCCGCCCGCTCCGATGCCACCGCCTTGGCTTCAGCCGCCGTGACCAGTTGCTTGGCGGCCGCCCGCAACCTGTGCGCCTCATCCGCCGCCCGCTCCGATGTCGCCGCCTTGGTTTCGGCAGCGGTGGCTCGCTGCTCGGCGGCCGCCCGCAGCCCGCGCGCCTCCGCCGCCGCCCGCTCAGCCGCCGTGACCCGCTGCTCAGCGGCCGCCCGCAGCCCGCGCGCCTCCGCCGCCGCCCGCTCAGCCGCCGTGACCCGCTGCTCAGCGGCCGACCGCAGCCCGCGCGCCTCCGCCGCCGCCCGTTCTGATGCCACCGCCTTCGTCTCAGCAGCGGTGGCCCGCTGCTCGGCGGCCGCCCGCAGCCCGCGCGCCTCCTCCGCCGCCCGCTCCGATGCCACCGCCTTGGTCTCAGCCGCGGTGAGCCGCTGCTCGGCGGCCGCCTTCTGCTCGCGCGCCTCCGCCGCCGCCCGCTCAGCCGCCGTGACCCGCTGCTCAGCGGCCGCCCGCAGCCCGCGCGCCTCCTCCGCCGCCCGTTCCGATTCCACCGCCTTCGTCTCAGCAGCGGTGGCCCGCTGCTCGGCGGCCGCCCGCAGCCCGCACGCCTCCGCCGCCACCCGCTCCGATGCCGCCGCCTTGGTCTCGGCAGCGGTGGCCCGCTGCTCGGCTGCGGCTGCCCGCTGATCGGCCGCCGCCCGCAGCATGTGCGTCTCCGCCGCCGCCCGCTTAAACGTCGTCGCTTTCGTTTCCGCTGCGGTGGCTCGCTGCTCGGCCGCCGCCCGCAGCCCGTGCGCCTCCTCCGCCGCCCGCTCCAATGCCGCCGCCTTGGTCTCGGCCGCGGCGGCCCGCTGCTCGGCGGCCGCCCGCAGCCCACGCGCCTCCTCCGCCGCCAGCTCAGCCGCCACCGCCTTCCGCTGGGCTGCGGCTGCCCGCTGATCGGCGGCAGCCCGCAGCCCGTGCGCCTCCGCTGCCGCCCGCTCCGCTGTCGTCGCTCTCGTTTCCGCCGCGGTTGCCCGCTGGTGGGCCGCCTGTCGCAGGCCGCGCGCCTCCTCCGCCGACCACACTGCTGCCGCTGCGTTCAGCTCCGCTGCGGCCGCCTGCCTCCTCGCCGCCGCCTCCGACGAAGCGGCCGCCTTGAGCTCGCCCTCCAGACGCGCGACGTCAGCCTTGCGCAGCGCCTCCGCCCCCGCAAGCTTCGCCTCGATCGAGGCCTGCTGGACGCGCGCCAGCTCCGCCGCACTCTTCGCCGCCTTCTCAGCTGCCGCAAGCCTCGACTCCACTGCCTGCGCTGCCGCTCAGCGCCGCTCAGGTCCCAATCGGCGGGCACGGGGCGAACTTCGACGCTCCTTCTCATAGCGGTGACGGCGTCCGCCCCCGCGCGCACGGCGGTCGCGTGCTGCACCTCGAGCGACGCTCGCTCGCGTCGCGCCTGCTCCGCCGCCCGCTTCGCTGCCGCCAGGCGGTCACGCAGGCTCGCCGTCCCCTTCTCCGCACGGGCGATCGCCTCCTCCTGCTGCTTGACCTTCAGCACCGCGCCACTCAGCAGCTGCGCCAGGCGCTTGACGCAGTCCCCTGCGCAGATCGATGCTTGAGCGGGCGCGGAGACGGATCTCAGCGGCAGCGGGCGGGGAAGGCGCACCTGCGTGGGCCGGACGGTCCCAGTCCGCGACGAGGGCGCCGCAGCCATCCGTGCAGAGCCGCGGGACACGATCGCAGACCGCCTCGTGCACCTAGAGCGAACAAAGCTCAAGGAAACGGCGAGGCCGATGTACACGTACGCAAGTCGAACCGAGAGGGCCGTCTTCAGCACGCTCGCTCCGCACCCGCGGCAGGGGCCGTGGATGGCGGGACAGCCCTGCCCGTGCTCGTCGCGTTGGATGAGCGGGCCCTGCCAGTCGCATCCCTGGTCCTTGTGAGGGCAGCTGCGACCGCGAGCGATCAGCGAACGCGGTACGCGGCGGCATAACTGCAGCGGGCGCACAAGGTGATCTGCTCAAGGATTTCGCGGTCCACCGCCGCGTTGTGCTTCGTGTTCCGCTTGCGTATCAAGCCGCGGCACCTGCAAGGGCGCGTGAGCACGACAGCGAACGCTGTGGGAGGGGAGAACGAACATTGGACACTTCGCGGTCTTCCGATCTGCTGGGAACAACTTGTCATGGCAGCTCCTACACAGACAGTGCTTCCCTTGGCAGTCCAGCTGCACCGGGCACGCGGCCACAGCGAGGCAGACGGGGCAACGGAGATCAGACGCGTCGTCGATTCCGTTGACGAAGATCTCCGTCGGACGCGCCATCGCCGCGTGCTCTGGCTGTGCTAGGGTCGGGAGCGCCGTCGCCGCTCTGGCTGCGCTGCGGCTGCGGGCGCAACGGCTCTCTCCCGCAACGCTGAGCCTCCCGCGCGCGAGTGAAGGGAACGCGCCACATCGATCTGCGAGTTTTTTTGCCGGTCGAAAGTTCCCCCCGCCCGACGCGGTGTACCCGGCACATCAATTTGATCGGCCGGTGCACGACGTACGAGCCGCGCTGCTGCAGCTGGCAGCTGCGCATGCGCTGCGATGCGGCAGCGCACATCTTGCTCGGAACGCCTCGAGCGCCGCGCGGCGTGCTCGAGCTCGCCGGCGCCGGCGCCGGGCGCCGCGGCCGCGGGCGCCTCATGATCAAGAGCCGCTGAGCGGTTCTCTGAGACCCCAGCCCGGCGCCAGCGCGCGGTTCTCAGTGACATTGAGGTTGAAGTCGCGATCGACTACCTGCAGCTGCCGGCCGCGGTGCACTCCCCAACGTTAAGTTGACGTTGACGTCGACCGAACTGGACTCTAGATCTGCAGCTGCCTGCAGCTGGCGCCGCGCGGCGGCCGCAGTGCCGCTGGAGGCCGGCTCCCACGGATCCGATATTGAATCCCTTGATCATGACGCCCTCCTGCCACTCCTTAACTTAGTAAGCTTGCGAGTGGGCCCCCGCGGCGGCCCCTATAGCTAGACGTCGACGTCGACGTCGCGGCGCGAAATTAATTAAACGACACCTTCCTATGCCTAGGTCTCGGCTTTAAGTTTATTCAGTGATCATTGCTGCACGGGGCAATGCAATTAGGCTATCCTGCCCTCAGGCTGAATCTGAAACGAAACTACGACTGGTACTGAATTCATTGAATCTAAATCTGCAGCGAAAGCCTAGATCTAGGAATAGATTAAAGTCCGCGGCCCGCGGCCGTCTGAAGCAAACTGTCCGAGCCAATGGCAGCCTCGAATTAAATTCAATGATTCATACATGCATATTGTGGAATTTCCTTCGAATTGTCTTCACAGGACGGTGTTTCGATCGCGATCGCGATCGGCGCGGAAGTCCGGGCAGTCCTCGATGGTGATGGTGGGGGCGGAGCCGGTCGGGTCCCGCGCGTGCAGGTTGTCTGTGATAGCAGCCTTGCCGCCCGAGTGCACCCAGATCCCTTTCTTCTGGCTGTGGATCCTGCGAGAACGGGCAGATGCATCAGGCATATGCATGCTAACGTTATGATCATGATTACGTTAGCTAGTCAAAAGAATGCACATTGGCGCCGGCTTATTGAAAGTCAGACTTCTATCTATATAGCTAGTTCTAAATTTAGACTTATTCTGTAATTTATAATTAAATTTTTTTTGGTGAATTACCGGCCACAGTCTCTAGATCTAGACACCAGCACTGCGGGGGCTGCCCAGGGGGCATAAAGACAAAAAAGCAAAATAAATATAATTATAATAAGACCAAGGGATATATATATGGCCTGGATAGAAAGGGATCCGGATAGATAGGGAATTAGACGAAGCGAATTTCGAATGAGCACCGGTTTCCCTTCACGACGGCGTCCCCTCCGTCGCTGATGACGATTCCAGCGTCCGCATTGCCGTAGACTTCGTTCCCCTCCACTGTACATGTGCTCTGCCCCTTGTGCCCCTGGGGCTCCTTGGAGACGAGGATGCCAGCATCGCCGTTGGTGGACCGTGTTGCCCCTCACGACTGTGCCCTTGGAATCCTCGATCACGATGCCCGTGCCCTTGTTGCCGTGGACGTCGTTGCCGTCGATGGTGCCCTTCGCGCCCCCGCGCACCATGATGCCGGCGCCATTGCCGTCGTACACGCTGTTGCCTCGCACGACGGGGTCCGCGCCATCCCTGATCAGGATGCCCGCGCCTTTAAGCTTGTTCCCGTAGACGAAGTTGCCCTCCGCGACCCCCGCCGCCGAATCGCCGAAGAAAATCCCGATTCTGCCGCAGCTGTGCACCGCGTTCCCTGGCACGCGAATATTTAATTAGCTTGCCACGCGGAGGGCGAGGGCGAGGGCGAGGCGAGGGCGCCCACCGCGCAGCGTAGGGGCCGTCGTTTCGCCGGAAATGTGGATGCCGCAAAGGCCCGCGGGCGCGACAGAGAGCACGCAGCCCTTCACGACAGCGCGGCTTCCGTCTGTGATCCACAGGGCGCGGTCGCTCCCGTATCTGGATATCCCCGCGTGCTGGATCGTTATGCCCCGGATGCTGGGGGCCGCGGGCCCCTTGCTCATCAGCACGGTGCGCTGTTCTCCCGACGCCTCCAGAACGGCCTCGAGCTCGCGCGGCCCGACAATGTGCACGTCCTTGTCAAGCACCACGGTCTCCTCGACTTTGTATCTGCGAGGGCGATGGCGGGTCGGCTTGAAGCTCGAGCTCGCGATCCAGGCCTAGGCCTAGGGTTGACGAGCAGGCCCTAGGCGCGAAGGGCCGGGGCGGCGCACTGGCCGGGAGCGAGGCGGATCGTCTGCCCCGGAGCGGCCTGCGCCACAGCGGCCGCGAGGCTGTCCCCCGGCTGCAGTTCGATGTCCGCGGCAACAGTTGGCTGCGCGAAACTGCGATTGGCCCATGGATTTCGCGATCGACGCTCATGAAGAACAGTGGCCAGCACCTGCAGCTGGCCTGCAGCTGGTTGCTCGTAAGCGGCAGCTGCAGAATCGAGATCGACCTCGAGCTCGCGATCGGCGTCCACCTCTTGCCGTTCCGGATCCGTCTTGCGCTGCTCCGAATTCGGCTGCATGCTGCTCGCCGCAACGACCGCCTGCGCCGCGGCGGCGGCAACGTTTACGGCTGTGACGATATCGATGTCGGCAGAGGGGGAAGCCGCGGCCGCCGCGGCCGTCGCCGCCTGCAGTTGCTCCCGCAGAAAAGGCGAGTCCTCCTTTCGCGGCCAGGCGCCGCCCCTCCTCGCGACGTAAAAGAACCCGTCGTCGATGGTCGGTATGCGCGTGCGGTCGCCCACGAGCGAGAAGTACTGCCGCTGCGGCTGCCTCCAGTAGAAGTACAGATCGAGCTCTGCTGCCGACAGGCCCTCGGTGCGGAGGGCGAGCATTGCCGTGCGAAGCAGCGCCTCTCGCCACTTCCCGTTAACTGTCATAAGCGCCGCCACGTACGCCGGTCCTGCCGTGCGTATGCGTGCCGTTTGGTGAGAGCGCGCGGGGATGCCACGTGCACGCGCGCAGAACACGCATGTGATCGCGCATATGAGAGATCTAAAGCACCTCGAATGGTCGTGATCCCCGTCGGAACCGGTCTGCAGTCGCCGAGCACGACAACGTCTTGCGTAACCAGTACCTCCAGATCTATCGGTTTTTGCAGATGCGATTCGATGACCCGCGGGGATAGCGCTGCGCGTCCGCGCGCGGGAGTCAGCCTTCGCGGCCGCGCGCCAGCTAATTCGAATTTCGAAGGCTCGATAAGAAAGAGAACGTACGCGTATTCGTCTGCGAAAACGATCTGCGATCATGAGCGAGCGAGCGTGCATGAGCGCCCAGCTGCAGCGGGCGCGAGCCGAAGAAGGCTCGAGCTCTGAATTTGCCATTGCCATCGCCGCCGTGCGGTGTCGGCGACGTCGCAGAGGCTCGTGAGTTGCGCGTGGCGGAAACTGCGAGTGCGCAGGCACTCATGGCCAGCGCTCCATGAGCCGCTGCATCAACTCCGCAGGCCTGCGCACGTGCACGACATGCGCGCGCGCGCGCCGTTGATCATGCATATATGAGGCGCGCGCGTGCTCTGTATGCGCTGAGAGGACGTACCGGCTGCACTGCGGACGCAAGGATCGACGCAAACGCGTCGCTGATGACCATATGCATTCTAGATCTGCGCCACGTGCACGAAGCTATCGATAATCGAAAAGCCCACAGCTAGAGGACAGGATGGAAGCATCGAGAAGGGGGATCCAGAGGAAAGATGTAGATCCAGAGCCTCGGAGAGGAAATTTCATATTGAAAAGGGGATCTCCGGCCGCGCCTCTCGATCGATATGGGGCGCCGGCAGAGAGCCTAGCTATAGCTATAGAAGCTCTCCGCGCTTCTCGATTGTATCGAGAGGGGCGCCGGCCGGCTGGCAGAGAGCCGGCGCCGGCCGCGGGCTGAAGAACGTTTTGGGGGTACATTAATTTATTCTCGCTTCAATTTTGTTCTCAAGTCTCGACTTTCTCATAGTTAGGAGCTCGGCGTGCGCAGTGGGTGGGAGAATTTAAGGGGATCTCTCCGAGCCCTCTCGATCAATATCGAGAGGGGCAGATCTAGAGAGGAAGAGGGCGAGAGGGAGGATCGGAATTTCGAAAGCCTTGAAGGAAGAGATCTAGATCTAGAGGAAGCTTAAGAGAGGAGAAGAATTAAAAATTCGAAAGGGATATATAGAGAATCCTCCTTTCGAAAAGCGGGCTCGAGGAGAGGAAATCTAGATCGAGGAGAACGTTCGGGGAGAAGGAGCGGAGAACAATTGCAAGCTAGCGCGTAATATCGGGAGGAGCTAGAGACCCCATTGACGTTACGATTGAGGCCAAAAATTGGTTCAAAGAAGCCGCTGATCCAAGTACGTATACTGTCTAGAAAACAAACGATTCCGGGGCCGAGCTAAGCACTGCATTCTAGATGGAGGCTCCGGGGGCCTCGAGGCTCGGGCTCGGGCTCGTGAAGGCGGTACGCCATCACCTGCCGCGTCGGCGCCGCTCAGCTCGAGCTCGCAGCGCGGGCCGTGGCTCTCCATCAATATCGATATTTGCGAGACCCGGCGGGATCGGCCCACCTGCCCGAGGCGGTCCGAGCATGACTTCACAGGAGTCACAAGTCCCGGCAGTCCTCGATGGTGACGGCCACCTCGGGCCCGGGGGAGAGCCGATGCGGCGCGTGCACGTTGCCCGTGATGGTAGCCTTGCCGCCCGAGTGCACCCAGATCCCCTTCCTCTGGCTGTGGATCCTGCGAGAACGGGCAGATGCATCAGGCATTTAACGTTGTAATTAGCTACTTAGAAGAATGCACGTCTGTTTAATAATTTTCGAAAGTCATGATTATATATATACATATATCTAAGCTTATTTTGCTGTATACGCCCCCACAGTGCTGGAGTAGACTAGAGGCTGTGGCCGGTAATTCACCAAAACAAAATTATTTATATTTTGTAATTTATAATTAGATCTAGACCAAGAGATATGGATAGAAAAGGATGCGAATAGATAGGGAATTATATGAAGCGAACGCGCACCGGTTTTCCTTCACGATGGCGTCCCCGCCGTCGCTGATGACGATTCCAGCGTCCGCATTGCCGTACACTTCGTTTCCCTCCACTGTGCTCTGCCCCTCCGGCCCCTCGGGCTTTTTGAAGACGAGGATGCCAACATCGCCGTTGCCGTGGACCGTGTTGCCCCTCACGACTGTGCCCTTGGAATCCTCGATCACGATGCCCGTGCCCTTGTTGCCGTGGACGTCGTTGCCGTCGATGGTGCCCTTCGCGCCCCCGCGCACCATGATGCCGGCGCCATTGCCGTCGTACACGCTGTTGCCTCGCACGACGGGGTCCGCGCCATCCCTGATCAGGATGCCCGCGCCTTTAAGCTTGTTCCCGTAGACGAAGTTGCCCTCCGCGACCCCCGCCGCCGAATCGCCGAAGAAAATCCCGATTCTGCCGCAGCTGTGCACCGCGTTCCCTGGCACGCGAATATTTAATTAGCTTGCCACGCGGAGGGCGAGGGCGAGGGCGAGGCGAGGGCGCCCACCGCGCAGCGTAGGGGCCGTCGTTTCGCCGGAAATGTGGATGCCGCAAAGGCCCGCGGGCGCGACAGACAGCACGCAGCCCTTCACGACAGCGCGGCTTCCGTCTGTGATCCACAGGGCGCGGTCGCTCCCGTATCTGGATATCCCCGCGTGCTGGATCGTTATGCCCCGGATGCTGGGGGCCGCGGGCCCCTTGCACATCAGCACGGTGCGCTGTTCTCCCGACGCCTCCAGAACGGCCTCGAGCTCGCGCGGCCCGACAATGTGCACGTCCTTGTCAAGCACCACGGTCTCCTCGACTTTGTATCTGCGAGGGCGATGGCGGGTCGGCTTGAAGCTCGAGCTTGCGATCCAGGCCTAGGCCTAGGGTTGACGAGCAGGCCCTAGGCGCGAAGGGCCGGGGCGGCGCACTGGCCGGGAGCGAGGCGGATCGTCTGCCCCGGAGCGGCCTGCGCCACAGCGGCCGCGAGGCTGTCCCCCGGCTGCAGTTCGATGTCCGCGGCAACAGTTGGCTGCGCGAAACTGCGATTGGCCCATGGATTTCGCGATCGACGCTCATGAAGAACAGTGGCCAGCACCTGCAGCTGGCCTGGTTCCTCGTAAGCGGCGGCTGTAGAATCGAGATCGACCTCGAGCTCGCGATCGGCGTCCACCTCTTGCCGTTCCGTCTTGCGCTGCTCCGAATTCGCGATCGGCTGCATACTGCTCGCCGCAAGGACCGCCTGCGCCGCTGCGGCGGCGGCAGCGTTTACAGCTGTGACGATGTCGGCAGAGGGCGAAGCCACGGCCGCCGCGGCCGTCGCCGCCTGCAGTTGCTCCCGCAGAAAAGGCGAGTCCTCCTTTCGCGGCCAGGCGCCGCCCCTCCTCGCGACGTAAAAGAACCCGTCGTCGATGGTCGGTATGCGCGTGCGGTCGCCCACGAGCGAGAAGTACTGCCGCTGCGGCTGCCTCCAGTAGAAGTACAGATCGAGCTCTGCTGCCGACAGGCCCTCGGTGCGGAGGGCGAGCATTGCCGTGCGAAGCAGCGCCTCTCGCCACTTCCCGTTAACTGTCATAAGCGCCGCCACGTACGCCGGTCCTGCCGTGCGTATGCGTGCCGTTTGGTGAGAGCGCGCGGGGATGCCACGTGCACGCGCGCAGAACACGCATGTGATCGCGCATATGAGAGATCTAAAGCACCTCGAATGGTCGTGATCCCCGTCGGAACCGGTCTGCAGTCGCCGAGCACGACAACGTCTTGCGTAACCAGTACCTCCAGATCTATCGGTTTTTGCAGATGCGATTCGATGACGTCGACCCGCGGGGATAGCGCTGCGCGTCCGCGCGCGCGTGGGGGTCAGCCCCGGGCCCCGCGCGCCAGCGAACTCGAATTTCGAAGGCTCGATCGGGGAGAGAACGTACGCGTATTCGTCTGCGGATTCGATCTGCGATCATGAGCGAACAAGCGCGCATGTCCGCCCAACGGGCGCGAGCCGAAGAAGGCTCGAGCTGCGAGTTTCCCATTGCCGCCGTGCGATGGCGCCGCAGAGGCTCGTGAGTTGCGCGCGGCAGAAACTGCTAGTGCGCCGGGACCCAGCGCTCCACAGGCCGCTGCATCGACTCCGCAGGCCTGGGCACGCCATGCGCGCGCGCGCGCCGTTGATCATGAGCCTCGGAGCTCGAGGCGCGCGCTCTCGATGCGCTAATCATGAGAGGACGTACCGGCCGCACTGCAGACGCAGGGATTGACGTAAACGCGCCGCTGGCGACCATATGCATTCGAATTCCAGATCTGCGCCGCCGGCGCCGCGACGACGTCGACGCAATCGATAATCGAAAAGCCTGCAGGGCCGGGGAAAGGATGGTACTTGAACAGAGGAGACATTCTCGGATGGTTGACGATGCTCCGGCACCGCCTTGTGGCCCGACGAAGGCGCGGTCTCGAGCTCTAGATCTGGAGATGATCATGATCATAAGGCGGCGCGTGCGGGTCGGTCACGCGTACGGGCCGCGGGCGGCGCGGGCGGCCGTTTTCAACAAGAAACCACGCACTTAGAAGCCTCACCAGTTGTTTCAGACGCTGCTGCCTCGAACAAGGGGCACCCGGGCAGCCCGGACGCGAACGTTTATATTACCGACCAGGCGCTCAGAGCTGCCTTGGACTCTCAGATCGAGATGCTACTCCTGCGAACTCGAGCGCAGCGCCCGCCCCGGGCCGATCACGTCGACGTCGGCTTGCCGACCGCGCGGGCCGCAGCTGTGAGAGCGTTTCGGGGGTACACCCTCGCTTTGTTCTCAAGTCTCGGATTTTTCTATAGCTATAGGGTGCATGGCGTGCAGCTGCAGTGCATGGGTGGGAGAAGGGGATCGAGAGGAAAGAGAGGAAATGTAAGAGGATCGATATCGAGAGGAGACGGGATCGAGCTCGAGAGGGCCAGAGTCGAAAGGAGGGAGAGAGGGGGAATCGGAATTTCGAAAGGAAGAGAGGAAGCTTAATTAAAAAATTAGGATCCGGAGAGGAGGAAAAATCGTATTCGAAAGGGATATATATCGACATAGATGTCGATCTAGAGAATTCGAAAGCGGGCGATCTAGAGAATTCGAAAGCGGGCTCGAGGAGAGGAGATTTAGATCTAGATCGAGGAGAACGTTTGCGGAGAATAGCTAAAAGGGAATAGAACGTTCGCGATCTAGATCAAGGGAACGTTCACGATCTGGAGAACGTTCGGGGAGAATATTGAAGCGGAGAGCAATCGCAAGCTTAATATCGTGATTGAGGTTTTAGACCCAAGCAATCGCAAGCTTAGACCCCATTTGACGCTGCGATTGAGGCCAAGCTCGACTTCAAGGGCTTGGTTCAAAGAAGCAAGTACTGCCTAGAAAACAAACGATTCCGGGGCTAAGTGCTGCATTCTAGATGGAGGTCTAGGCACCGGGGGCCTCGGGCTCGGGCTCGTGAAGGCGGTACGCCATCACCTGCCGCGTCGGCGCCGCTCAGCTCATGGGCTCGCCATCGATATCGATATTTGCGAGACGCGCGGGACGGGACGGGATCGATCGCGCCCACCTGCCCGAGGCGGTCCGAGCACATGACGGTCCAGCCGGGCACGGCCCGCCCGGCGCCGGCGCCGGCGCCCTTCGCCCGGCCCGCGTACTCCTTTCGCACGAACCAGACGCCGGTGAGGTCCGCTTCGCCTGGGGCCCACGCCGCGTCCACCAGCGGTCCGGCGCCGGCGCCGGCGCCGTCCGCCGCGCCCTGCACGACTTGGAAGACCAGGAGGCCCGTCTGATCGATCGTGTCCGGTTAGAATAGCTCAGAGGGAGAAGCTCGAGCTTGAGGGCGCATGTTAATAACATATAGAACGAAGAGTTTGTTAATGATATAGTGTATTTTGGTCCAAATAGGCTAAATGGAAATAATGTAACTATATTGAATTGAGGGCGCGCGCCTGGCGGCCACCGGCGAGGGCGAGGTGCCCCCCGCAGGGCGAGAAGGCGAGGCCGTGGATCCCCTCCGTGCGGCTCGTCGTCCACCCCTTGTCCACCTCCCGGCCCTTGCGGCCCTGCCCAGCGTGGGAAACGGTTAGAATCCTCCTTCGCCCTCGTTCGAGGAAGGGCCGGCGCCGCACCGAGGCGGCCCCCACGAGTCGCCACTGGGCGTCGGACCCCTTCGAATTCGAAGCCGAATTCGGACCTGGCCCCTCGAAGAGGCGGACAAGGCCGTCCATACAGCCGAGCGCGAGGAGCGTGGCGCCGCCGCCGCCGCCCGCAGCGCCGGCCGGGCGCTGGTGCACCGCCACCGCCGAGACCATGTCGGAGCCCGGCACGTTGACCTGCCCGACCGACCGACAAACTGAGCTCGCATGGAAATGCTGGAAATATTGTTCTTGTTGTTGGAGGCCTAGGCACCTTTGCGACGTGCTCGAGGCCGTCCCGCGCGACTCGGACCACCTGCGCGCGCCCCCCAACGCGTCGGAAAAGCGGAAATGTGATTCGCGCGCAAATGCGTACGTGGAAGAATGTGCCGCCGCGGTGCTCTTTGGAGTGGTGCGTGGCGGCGACGTAGAGCGCCGAGCCGTCGTGCGACCAGGCGACCTGGTTGCAGAAGTGGACGCCCTCCGGCGTCACCTTGCCGAGGAGGGCGCCCCCCGGGTGGTGCACCTACAAGGGGGGAAAATGCGTCGGCGTCAGCGTCAGCGTCAGCGTCAGCGGCGCTCGGTGTAATTTGGATCGCGGGATACCGTAAAACAGAATATTAATGCGCGCATAATATTAATGCGTCCCCAACTACTAGGGGTCCGGGTCCAAAAACGCATTAATATTGAGCGCATTAATATTGTGTTTTACGGTAAGAAATTAAAGGGCGCACGAGGAGGGACCGGGCGGCCACGGCGAGCAGCGCCGCCCTGGCGCCGCCGGGCCCGAACGCCAGGTCCGACACGCTCGCGCTGCCGGATTCGGAGCCGCTGCGCGGTCGGCGAAGGCCTCGTCAGTCAGGCGGATCGATATATGTCGGCTCGAGCCCCGCCCGCCCCGCCCGACGCACCCGCCCTCGAGGGACGCGAGGGACGCCCGCCACGCCACGGCGCCCGTCGCCACGTCCAGGACCTGCCCAAGTCCAGGTTAGCTTCTTTTTCAATCAGCTCAAGCTTTGGCTGCTATGTATACTTTAGCTCAAGTCGAGATTAATACGAGCCCATTAAGTTTCTTAGATGAAACTCAAGCTTTTATATACAGCGTAAGCCTAGAAATCTTGCAGAGCGGACCTTGACGTCGGCGCCGTCGCCGGTGGCGACGAGGGCGCCGTCGTCGGTGCAGGAGGCGGAGCGGACGAAGCCCCACGAGGCCTCCTCCGGCGTCCCTGCGTCCGATCGCAAGGAACTCGAGCTCAGAGGCGGAGGCGGAAGCGGAGGCGGAGGCGCAGGCGGAACGAGGCGTAGGCGTAGGCCTAAGAGCGCCGCGGAGGAAATTCGGTCCGGGCGGAGATCTGGAGGCAGAAGCGGAGGCAACGGCGGGGGCTGAGGCGAAGGGGAGGGGGTGGAGGCGGAGGCGGAGGCTGAACTAGGCGTGCGCATGCCAGGTCACAGTTCAAGGCGCGCGCGCATCGCAGCAGATACGATCCCGGGGGAAAGATCGATTCAGGGGGCGTATGGAGGAGCATCTAGAGCAGATTTGATCCCGGCGGAGGGAGCGGGGGGCGGGCACCGTGGACGACGCGGCGGGAGCGGCCCGAGGCGAGCTCCGCCACGTGCAGCACGCTCCTGCCGCGATCCGAAGCATCAGGACAGCCATCATTGGGGTCAAGAGATATATAAGATATCCGAGCAAAGCGAGAGACAAAAGTGCGCCGGCGCGGGCGCGGGCCGGGGCGCACTGGGCGAAGTTGGCGACGAGGCGGGAGCCGTCGTGGGAGGGGCTGGCCCCCGCCGCGACGTACGAGTGGCGGAAGACGTCCTCGGGGTCCTCCCCGCACTCCAGCCTGCGCCCGGTGGGCCCGGGCCCTCGGATTAGATGATTAGATCCAGTCAAGACAGCTTTGATTGGCTTGCTTAGTTTCGGAGAGAAGCTGCTGGGGCCGCGCGCGCGCGCGCGCGCGGTCGCACCGGACGGGGCCGGCGGCGGCGGCCGCGCGGGCGTCCTCGGGATCGAACGCGAGCACGCGGGCGCCCTCGGCCACGAGGACGCGCCCGGGCGCCAGGCACGCCTGCCGGGGCCGGCGCGGTCAGAAGAAGAACGCCGGGGCGCTCGAAGCTAAGCTAAGCCCGAGTCTGCGCCGAGAGCGCACCGGGCCGGCCCCGCGGGCGAAGAGGGCGACCGGCCCTTTGCGCCACTCGCCCGTCGTCGCGTCGAACTTCCACAGGAGCGACCCGCCCCAGCTGCTTGGCCAGGCCCGATCGAGCGACCCGTTAACACTATTAACGTTCGCAGGACGGCGCGCGCGCGCGCACCGGCTGTGGGTGGAGAGGAAGGCGTCGCCGGAGGGAGCGGCGGCGAGGCCGGAGACGGCGTTGGGCGGCCCGTCGCGGTGCAGCAGCGCCTTGCGCTCGCCGCTCGCCGCGTCGTTCACGCAGAGCGCCGCGTTGGGGCCCCCCGCGGAGATTACCTGCCCGCCGCCCCGCGCGAAGGCGAGCCGGCAGCCGGCCGGCGTGCTCTTCAGCTGCACGCGGGCCGCCTCCTTCCCCTCCTGCGCGGGCGGACGTTCAAATTATAAAAAGAATCCTCTAAGAATTGATACGTAGAGGAACGCAAGCTTGCCTGGACGGTCAGGGCGTAGCTCTTGCCGTCTCCGTCTGAGTAGGCGATGAGGAGCGCGCCGTCCGCGGCGCGCCGCGCGGCGGCGAAGTGGAGCGGCCGCTGAAGCGGTAGGCGCCACCGCTCCGCGCCCGAGATCGCGTCGAGGGCCTGCCGCACATGCACGCGCCCGCGTGTCACGATCAAGGCGACACGCCGCAAGCTTATGGCTTAAGACCAAGCTTATAGTTAGGGCTTATGGTCTGCGAATCTACGAGCGGCAGCGCCGCATGCGCGGGGCCGCCGCACATAATACCTCGTTGGCGGGGCCGGCGCGCATAATTTACGAGCGCAGCGCCTCAAGGCTCATGATCATACTGATGGGCCGAGAGTGAACGATTTATATATATATATCTCTCTGCGACCAGGCGGCGCGCACCAGGACGAACTGGGCGTCGCCCTCCGAGCCGAGCGCGAGCACCGCGCCGCCGCTGGGGTCCCACTGGGCGTCGCCGCTGCGCGCATCGATCGCGATCAGATCAGAGCCAGGTGAGTCAGGTCTGCGGGCGGCGGGGTCTCGCCTGGCGCCGGGGACGCGGCCCGAGCAGACGCGGGAGCGGCTCGAAGCCTCCCACACGGTGCAGGCCCCGCCCGCCGACACCAGCGCCAGGCGGCTGCAGGTGCGGCGCGTCAGGGCGCGTCAAAGTAAGCTCAGGGCACGTTAAGCGCAAAAGTAAGGATGAAAAGCTCGCCTCGAGTCGGGGAAGAACGCGAGCGTGGCGCCCCCGGCGCCCGTGCCCTCTGCCTCAAGCTTGCCGAGGAGGGATCCCTTCGCGGCGTCCCAGAGCCAGACCGCCGCTGCGCTCGCCTGCGTGCGCGCAGCCGCGGAGCACGGTCGCGTGAGGAAAAGACAATCAAAATTTTCGCAGATGTCGCAGATTTCGCACGCGCACCGGGCCCGGGCCCGGCGCGAAGGCAGCGACGAGGCGGCCGTCGGAGGAGGCGGCGAGGGCCGCGACGGGCGCCTCGGGGCCCTCGAGCGCCCGCAGCAGCGGCTTCGGCGCCTCCGCCCCGGCGCCCTTGGCCGCCGCATCCTCCAGCCACCTGCCCGCGGGGCGCGTCGGCGGATCCCGTCGCATTGCTTTGAATTTGTAGTTTTCTAAGGGTTGCCGGATCCGCAGAGCAGCGGCGCCGACTTTGGCGTGGCGGGGAGGGGGAAGCTCGAGGGAGGGGGAGGCTCGAGGGAGGACGGGGGGCGGGGCGGTGCGGACCGGAGGGGGGCGGCGGCGGCGACGGCGTCGGGCGCGCGTGTGTCGAAGCACTTGATCTGGAAGCGGTCCAGCGCGTAGAGGAGCCCCTCCGGCGAGAGGCCCGGCTGCGCAGGGGCGCGCACAGGGGCGCAAGCGCGTTAGAAAGTATAACGCAAAGCGATGTAAGAGAGGGCGAGACGAGAGGGCGCGCGCACTGTGCCGGAGCAGCCGACGACGTGGGCGGAGGGCCCGCGGCGCCACTCGCCCGTCGCCGGGTCGGCGTCCCACACCAGGTGGCCGCCCCACCTGTCGCTCAGTTAGGATGGACGAGTTAAGATGGCTGTGATTGGGCTGTAATTGGCAAGGTTCGTCGGCGGGCGCGGGCGCGGGCGCGGGCGCGGGCGCGGGCGCACCGGTCGTGGGCGCTGGCGACGCGGTGGCCGTCGCCGGAGACGGTGAGGCCGCCGACGGGGCGCGCGCCGCCGTCGTTGCGCAGCACGGCCCTCATCCCGCCCGTCTCCGTCGAGAAGACCTGGAAAAGGTTCAAGTGTTTGAAGTGGAAAGATAATTTAAAGGGTCCCGGTGTCCTATCATTAGGAGCGGGGAGCGAGGAACAAGCTTAATTATTATGCGAAGCGACTGCGCGCGCGGGGGCGCACGCTGAGGAGGCCGTATCGGCTCGCGAGGACGACGTCGCGGCCGCCGCGGGCGAAGCGGGGGCGGCTGACCGGCCCCGCCAGCGCCAGCTCCACGCGCCGCGCCTCCCGCACGCCGCCGGCGCCGTCCGCCCCCTCCTCCAAGATGACCTGAGGCCCAAAGGACAAAAGCACAGTAAATAATAATGGACCAAACCAAACAAACCGAAGGAACGCTAACGCGCCAGGCGGGAGGTTCCATCGCCGTCGGAGTATGCGACGAGGAGCTCGCCGTCCGAGGCGCGCCGCGCGACGTCGAAGAGGCGCGGCTGGCGCAGCGGCAGGCGCCACTTCTCCGCCCCCGTCGCCGCGTCCAGCGCCTTCGAGGCGGATCGATCGAGGATCAGCGGCGAGCGCAGGGGCATCTCTATAGATACGGCCAATTTTCCCCTAGGATCTCATGATCACGCGCTCTTCCCAAGGAGGCGGCGATCTCCGGCTCTTAGCTCTAAAGATCATCGGAGATCTCTTAGATCTTAGATCTCCGGCGATCTTAAGGAGGCTGATTATAAGATCTTATAATATTAGCCGACTATAAGATCTTAAGCGCTCTTGTCGACGTCATGATCAGAGTGGTCGGCGGGCCGGGGCGCACGAGGAGGAACTCCTCCTCGTCGTTCTCTTAGTTCTAAGGTCTCTTAGCTCCTAGGGTCTCTTAGCTCCCAAGGTCTTAAGCCAAGGTCTCTTAGCTCCTAAAAACTCTCAGCTTCTAAGGTCTCTTAGCACCACGAGGAACTCCTAGCTCACGCACCACGAGGAACTCGTCCTGCTCGTTCTCGGAGGCGGCGAGGACGCCGCTCCCGTCGGGGAGCCACGGCAGGTGCGTCTCGTCCCCTGCCCCGCGTGCGCGCGCGCCGGCGCCCCGTCAGAAACGAAGATCAATTCAAAGCGGCTCAGAGGGCTTCAAGAGAGTCTTGTAAATCTTAAGAAACTAAAAGGTCTTATCTCTGGGGAGATCTCGAAGATCTTCTTAGTTTAAGATCTCGGGAGAGCGGTCGCGGTCGCGGGCCGGGCAAGGGCAGCTGCGGGCACCTCGCTTGGGGGCGCGGGCGAGACGGGCCTTTAAGGCTTTAAGAAAGTATTGTAAATCGATAACAGGGCTTATCTTTCATATTAATTCAAAGCGACTTAGAAGGATTCAAGAGAAGATCTTAAGATCTAAGATCTTAAGAGACTGACAGGCTTATCTTGTCGATCTCAATATATACAAGATCTCAGCTGCAGGCCGGGGGCCGGGCACCTCGCTTGGGGGCGCGGGGGAGGCGGGCCTGGGCGGCGGGGACGAGGAGGTCGAGGTCCCAGAAGATCAGGGCGCCGTCCCCGGAGAGGCTCGCCAGCCGCCTGCGCGGCACCGAAAAGCTTAGCGCCCTTGAGCTACGCACGCGTACGGTCCCCGGCCCGGAACGCGCACGGCGCCCCCGGCCCTCCAGCATCAGCCTTAGGTCTCTTAGCCCCTAAAAACTCTTAGCTTATAAGGCTCGCCAGCCGCCTGTGCGGCGCGCGCGCGGCCCACTTCAGCATCAGCCTTCTTCTTCTCGAGCTAGAGGATCGTCTAGGAACCTATATAGCTATCAATCTATCGGGCACGTTTACGTTCCAAAGAACTTCATCAGCCTTCTTCTCGAGCTCCAACGGGCTTAAGCTTCTAGATGTAGCCTAGCCGAGCATGCAGGCTCAGCCCTCAGCCGTTGGGGGGCGGACCGGGAGTCCGGGGAGAAGGAGAGGGCGACGGCGCCGAAGTCCAGCTGCCCGTGGAACCGCGGCTTGTGCCCCGCCGGCGGCTGTCGAGGAGTCGAGCCGAGGAAGAGAAAGGGGGCCGGAGTGGATTCGAACTCGGACCTGGGCGTGGCCCTCGAGGAGGCCGAGGAGGCGGTTGCCGGGGGCGTCCCACAGGCGGATCGGCTCCAGCGCCCGCTGCCCGGGGCCCTGCGAGCCGCCGGGCCGTCACGGCAGGCGGGTCGTCTCGAGGCGGGCCCGGGAAAGCTCGCGTCTCAAGCCACTCAGACGGCCGAACAGCGTCCTTTTTTCTATGTTTCTATAAGTTTCTGGAAGTGCGCACGGGCTTGGCGAGCATCTCGGCGGCGGAGGCGAGGAGGCGCCCGTCCGGCGAGAGCGCGAACGCCGCGATGGGCTGCGGCGGATCAGATTTCGGTCAGATTCCGGTCCGATTTCGGTCGGATTTCGGTCGGATTTCGGTGAGATTTCGGTGGATTTCGGTGGGATTTCGGACCTGCTCGGAGCCGACGAGGGCGTGGAGGGGCTCCGGGAGGGCCACGGCGAAGGGGAGCGGCGGCCCCGCCACGCGCTCTAGCACCGCGCTCCCCCCCCCCCTGGCGAGGGCCAGCGCCTCGGCGGGCGGGTAGGGCGCCCTTTTGGAGTTGAGCGCCAGCTGCCGCAGGAAGCTGGGGTCGTCGGTCAGCGCCGAGCCGTGCTTGCGGAGGAAGGCGCCGGCGGCGGAGAGGGGTCCGTCCTCGGCGGGCGAGGCGCCCGCCCGCGCAGCGGCGACGAGGTCGCCGGCGGCCGCGAAGAGCGGCGGCGCGGCGGCGCCGGCCGCGCAAAGGAAGGCGAACGAGGCGAGGGCGGCGCGGGCGCGGGCGGCGCGCGGGCCGCCGGCCGCGAGGGCGTGCCAGGGGCCGTCGACGAGGGCCCGCGGCCGGGCCGCCCCACTTGAGAACGAGCCGTCGCCCGCCGGGTCGGCCTGCCCCAGGAAGTGGTCCGCGAGGCGCGCGTGGTACCCCGCCGCTGCCGCCGCCCCCTCTCAGACAGAAGCGAGGAAGAACGATGGAAAGGAAGGCTTAAGAAGCTAGAAAGCTAAGATGAAGCAAGGGGAGGGCGCTGGCGCGCACCGAGGGAGCCCGAGGCGACGTCGGCGGGGGAGAGGGGCGGGGGCAGGCCGTAGCGGTTGCGGACGGCGGCGGCGAAGGCGCCGTGGAAGAGCCGCAGGCGGGGCGCCTCGGAGGCGCTGCCGGACCCCAGCCGCACGTAGTGGCCCGCGCTCCACTGCGCGGCGCAGAGAGTTATAATTAGAGCTTTGCTGTGCCTCGTCTTAGGCGCCAAGCGTGGCGCAGCGAGGCGTAAGAATTTCGCTGTCCGAACGCGGGCGCCGAGGGAAGCTTTCGAAGCTCTCTAAGCGCTGCTGGCTACTTTTCTATGGATGCTTAGGCCCAGAAGAGGGAAAGAGAGCTTCAGCGGACCATGAGGCGGGCCCAGCCGGCGCGGGTCGTCTTGAGCAGCTGGATCAAATCGTCCTCGGGGAGGCCGCCCCTGTACCCCCCCCCCGGCCCGTCAGAACAGCCTTACAGCAAGAGAGGTCTAGGACGGCTTCTAAAGGGCAAGAGAGGTCTAGGACAGCCCAGCAGGCAAGGGCGGGGCGGGGCGGGGGCGAGGGCGGGGGCGGGCCGGGGAGAGGTCTAGAACAGCATGGCAGAACGGCTTAAGCTTCTAAAAGGCAGGGCAGGAAAGCGCGGTCGGGGGCGGGGGCGGGGGCGGGCCGGGAGCAGGCGAGGAGGCAGAAGAGGTCTTGAGGGAAGCCACCTCCTCTAGAGCGGGAGCTCGCCTAGCTAGCTCCTAGCTGGGGACCTAGACCTAGACCCGGCTCCCCCGCCCCCATCCCACCTACCGGGAGCAGGCGAGGAGGCAGAAGAGGTCGCGGGCGGCGTGCTGCAGGTTCTCCCCCGACACCCCCGCGAAGTCCCCTGCGCGGACGGCGCCGCGGGTTCGGATTTTGAGGGGGCGGGGCGGGGCAGGGGGCGCTCCTAGGAGGGCTTAACGGAGCACAGGCGCCGGCTGCTCTTTAATGTAGGCGCGTATAAGCTTAAGGCGGCCGGGGCGGGGCCGGGGGGCGGGGGAGGGGCGCACGCTCGAGGCGGTCGAGGACGGTCGAGTCGTGCAGCGCCTCCAGGCCCCCTGCCGGGGCCGAACCCGGGGTCAGCCGGAGGGATCCGGGATCGCGCGAGCTAGATCTAGTGCGCCTCTGCCGCTACTGGATCGGGGAAGTAAAGTTCTAGTGCAGGGGAGGGGGGGGCGACGCAAAGGCGGGGAGTTCAGAGCTGAACCCAGCTAGCTAGCTAATCTTTAAGTTAAGGTCGGTTCGGTTCGTTCTTCGCTCGCTCGCGCAATCGGACCCGGGAGGGCGGCGACGCGGGCGTCGAGGCCCTCGAAGCTTCCGTAGAGGCGCAGCTCGGTGCAGGCGGTGGCGAGCCACAGGGGCCGGCCCCCGTGCGGGCGCCCCAGCAGCGCCGCCATCTGCCCCGACGAGAGCGCCTTCCCGTACCGCCCTGCGCGCGCCCGGGGGCGAGGAAGCGAGCGAGCGAGCAGGTCAGCCTGGCAGGTCAGCCTGGCAGGTTGGCAGGTTAGGCTTAGACAGATAGAAGTAACGGAGCAAGTAAGGGAAGTTGGATTCCCGAGATTAGATCTAGACCTTATATGATATTCTCTAAAGTCTTAGCGCACAAGGCTGAGCTAGCGACTTAGCCTTAGCTTCCCGTACCGCACTGCCGAATCGAAGAATCGAGGAAGCAAGCAAGCGAGGCTAGACTTGACTAGGGTGGGGTGGGGTGGGGTGTGTGTGTGGGTGGGTGGGTGGGGGTGGGTGGGTGGGGTGGGTGGGTGGGGGGTGGGGGGGGGGGGGGCGTGGGGGGTGGGGGGGGGGCGTGGGGGGGTGGGGGGGGGGACAGGAACGAAAAAGCGCACGGAGGGAGGCGGCGACGAGGGCGCGCTGGGAGGCGGCGTCGAGGCCGGCGAGGGCCACCGACCGCAGGCGCTCCCGGAAGCGGAGACGCACCGCGCGGTCCACTGCGGCGAAAAGTGAAGTGAGAAGAGGCTGCGAGGGCTATGGGGGAGGAGGAGGAGAGGGACGAGAGGGAGGAGGGCGGTTGGTGGACGGGAAGAGAGGAGGGGGGAAGAGAGGAGGGGGGGAAGAGAGGGGGGGGTGCGGACCGAGCTCCTCGCGGCCGGAGCGGCCCTCCTTCGGCGCGATCGCACTCAGGACGACCCGCACCGTCGGGGCATCGCCGTCAGCCTGAGGCGGAGCGGCAGAGCTTTTAGGAAGGCGTTGTGAAGCCTTGCGAGGGCGGGGGCGGGGGCGTTATCTGATGCTAAGCTAGAAGAAGCTTTCAGAGGGCGGGGGGGATGGGGGCGGGGACGGGGCGGGGTCGAGCGCGCCAGTCGAGGGGCGGGCGGCGGAGTCGCCGGCGAGGGCGCCCACGTCGTCGATGACGAGCAGCGCGCCGCCCTTCGCCGCCGCCGCCGCCTCCGCCGCCGCGTGCAGCGCCGCCGAGAGAGTTCCCAGGTCCGCCCCGGGTCGAGGGCAGAGGCGCCGGCGGCCTCCGCCTCCGGGCGCCCCGCGGCCGCAGAGAGCTCGCGCACGGCCCGGCGGAGCAGAAGCGGCGGCGAGGCGGCGGCGACGGAGGCGCCGCAGAAGTGCGCGAAGACGGCGGGGGCGGGGCCACCGGGGCCGGCGGGGCCGGCGCCGCCCCGCGCGGCCCGCTCCTCCCGCACAAGGAAGGCGAGCAGGGTGGTCTTGCCCTGGCCCTGCACGCGAACGAAGGCATCGGGCTCGGGCCCAGGCACAAGCGAACGAAGGAAGGAAGGGCGTGAGTCACGCCGCACCGGTTCGGCGGAGACGAGGAGGACGTTCTGCTCGTCCCGCGCCGCCGCGTGGTCGTGCAGAGACTGCGGGGGGTACCGGTACAGGGAATCAGGACCGGGGGCCCGGGGGGGCGAGGGGTACGCGGCGGGCCTGCAGGAGCGCCTCGCGGCCGGGGATGGCGAGCCGGGGGCGGGCGCCTTCGCGCGAGGGCGGAGGGGTAGGCCCGCCCGCACCGCCCGCCTCCGCCGCCGCCGCGGCCGCCTCGATGACTTCGTCGAGGAACAGCTCCTGCGCGGCTCTCTTAGCTTCTCTCTGACGGCGCAAGAAAGATATCCTCCGGGACGGATTCGAACCTGCACGGCGGACTCGGAGGCGGCGGGGTCGTCGGCCCCCGCCTCCTCTTCCACATCAGCCTTCCCGTCGGCAGACAGCGTCCGCGTGAGCGCGCGGGCGGGCTGCCGGCCGGCGCGGGTCGGTCGGTCAGGGAGGAAGGGGGTACGGCATTATTAGCTAGAGGGTACGCGAAAAGCCGAAAGCCGACCGGGGGGAAGTCTGCGTCCAGGCTCTCCCTAAGGAGCGACAGCGCCGCGCTCGCGAACTCGTCGAGCCCTGCGGGGGTACGTCGAAAACGGAGGGGGTACATCGACGAGGGAGCTCGCGGACCCTTCAGCGCCGGCCCCGAATCGAAGAGGCTCCAGCGGGAGGAAGTGGCCTTGATCTCGTAGCGCACCGCGCGGCAGCCCTGCGCCGCCGCCGCCGCTCGACCCCGGGGCGCGGGAGGGGGGTACAGGGAGCCGAGGAGGGGGGTACCGGGGATGCGGCGACGCGGGCGCGGAGGTCGGCCATGCGGCGGGCGGCCTCAGGTGACTCGGCTGAGAAGTTCTCCGGCGGCGCGCCGCCCGTCAGTTCCCGAAGGAAAGCGAAGGCACGCAGCAGTGGGCTCCGCGACGCCATAACGCCGTACTCGAGCTCCTGGGGGTACGCGTCAGACCGCGACGGGGGAGGGGGTACGCGAAGCTGAATGTGGGGGGTACCAGCGACGTGATGGAGTGGCCGCGGGGCCAGCTTGAGACCCACGCGAGCTGCGGGGCCGTACCCGTGTCGACGCGGTACGCGTCCGGTACCCACCCGAAGCGGTCTCCCAGCAGCGCCAAAACGTACGGCCGGCACCGTTCAACCTAAGCAGCGGGGTGGTGTGGGTGACCGGGGAGGGGGGTACGTGAGCGGACAAGGGATGTAGAGGGGGGGTACGGCGAAAGCGCACCTCCTCGAGGCAGAGGTGAAGGGCGCCGGGCCCGCTGGTCGTGGCCTCCTCAGTGAGGCCCCAGCGCCTGCGGATGGGCGTCGGGCGAGCGGCCGCGAGGCGGGCTGCGCGGGCGGCACGGGGGACGCACAGGTCGACCGGGACGAGGGAGATGCGCCGAGGGCGGAGCGACTCGTTGAGTGCGGGAAACCTACAGTCGAGAGTCAGCGATCAAACTGCGCCGCAGCGTCGATACGGACGCTCGCGCACACGACACGCGTCAGCTGGTCGCGCTCTCCCGCGAAATCCTGCGGCGCGCGCGTCGTGAGCTGTCTGCGGGCGCTCCGCTGCGAGCATCAGCCTCGAGCTCGCGCCTTGAATGTGGAGCTGTGAGAGAGCAGGCGCGTCAGCGCCAGGACGGCAAGAGAAGCGCCGCGGCGGCGGCGGCGGCGGCGGCGAGCGCGGACCTAAGGAAGACGCGGAGGTGGATCCAGGCGCCCTTGGCACGCGCTGTGCGGATCGAGTTCCATCGATCCTCGAGCTGCTTGTCCACGAGTGCCCGTAGCGCTTCCGCTGCGGCCGGGGCAGCGGAGGAACCGGCGGTCGAAGCCGTGGGCGACCCGGCGGCCGCCGGCGACACGACCTGCCGGCTCTCCTTGAGTTGTACTTCCCGAGGATGCACGCTCACAGCTGGGAGCGTCCCCGCTTGCTGCGGCGGGCCGTGCATGGGGCCCTTCGCTTCGGGCGCCCGCCAGCGACCGGAGTTGAGCTGCACGCCCCCAGAGATGCCGCCGACGTCGTGCGAGTCGGCGTCGTGCTCGGACGATCTTCGTAGTGGTCCGGGTTCGCCAGCCGCGGCCGCTACGGTGCTGCCCCCGACGAGGTCCTTTCCAGCGCACGCCCCCATCGCAAATACGCTCCCACGCGGTTCTGCGTGTCAGCGGAGCGTCTTCTCGCCTCTGCTCGGCTGAAGCTCGAAGGCCGAGTTCGGAATTCGAAACGTGTACGCGTCGTGCTGCGAAGCAGCCGATCTAACTTAGTAAATCTGCGCCTAGGCCTTCGAATTCGATTCGATCGCTGTTGGAAGCGATCGCGAGATCCTTCTCACGTTCGCTCACAGCCGTGAGCCACAGCTGAGCTGACGCGGGCCGCGCCTCCGACAGATTGGAGATCAAATTCACCGAAGAAAAAAAAGGCAATGCAGATCAAATGCAGCTGCAGGCCCGGGCCGCCCGCTATCAGGCATGATCAGAATTGCATTCAAAGGAGCGATGCACTGCCAGTGTCTGATCATGAGAGCTAAAGATCATCATCGGAAGGGCTAGAACATCGATGAGAAACGGCCTGCTCGACTTCTACGAAGTGAGAATCTTGAAATCTACGTGGTTCATACAGAAAATGCGTGTGGAAAGATAGGACTACAGACTGCCGAATCCGACTGTACAACCGGGACCGTCTCTGAACACTCTGACGAACGCTACGCTACACCTTCGCTGCTTCAATTGCAACCCCTAATGGGACGACGATCTCAAGAGTGTCATCTGCGGACATGCACGCTCTACGCGGAGCATGCTAATCCTAACCGAGGTAGGGCACGGAGAGCTCAACTGCACGACCACGCAAGCACAGGGATAGAAGTGCAATACAAGGAAGCGGGGCAGGACTGCGCCCGGCTAGCGCTGGTGGGGTGGATCGGTCTACGTATACAGGGCCGCAGCCACTGCTACGAGCAGAAGGACACGGGCCAAACTATCTGCGTCGTCTAGTCAACATGCCAAGGGGTATCATACAAGAAACGTGCGTCTGCTGGCTATGAACTAATGAAATGATCGAAGAGCACCTGCTCTGATGAAATGCGCGAATGCAGAGCGAAAAGCAAAATAGAACAATAACGACGAGTGACGGGTAGGTGTTTTAAGCCGCGGCCGCAGCGTAGCTCAGCGGCGGGGCGACGTGCTCGGGACGGGGTCGACGGAGAGGACCGGCGCGACCTCGACCTCCGCGTGCTCCATGCTCAGGTCCAGGCTCAGGTCGATGGGCGTGACGTCCTCCTCGGACTCGGAGGGCGCCGCGGCGGCGGCGGCCGGCGCCTCCGCCGGGGCCTTCGTCTTCTCGAGGCGGAAGCCGAGGCGGCGGAGGACGAAGCGGCCGAACTTGCGGACGCCGGCCATGTTCGAGCCGATGTAGAAGAGCATGGAGCAGAAGAGCAGCTTGACGATGCGCTCGGGAAGCGCGCACGCGATCGTGCCGCCGATCTTGGCGCCGGCGAGGACGCCGAGGAGGAGGCCCGGCGCGATGTCCGTGCGGACGTGCCCGCTCTGGAAGTGGGTGGCGGCCCCTACCAGGGCGGGAACCACCATCGCGACGAGAGCCGTGCCCTGCGCCGCCTGCTGAAGGAGCCCGCAGGAGACCAGCACGGGGATGGTCACGGTCGAGCCGCCGATGCCGAGCAGGCCCGCCAGGAAGCCCGCCACGCCGCCCGTGGCCAGCAGCGCTGCCGCCGTCTGCCAGCACTCGCGCAGCAGCATGCCCGCCGTCGCTGCGCCGGATCAAATCTCGGCCGCAGGCCGCGGGGGCCGAGCGGGCGCGGGGGACGCACCGAAAGTGGCGCGGGCGAGCGGGCTGACCGAGCCAGCGGAGGCGGCGGCGCGGGCGGAGAAGCCTATCGCCTTCGAGCCGATGCGCACGGCCGCCAGCATCCACCAGCAGCCGAGGGCCCTCCGCAGGAACCCGCCGTCCATGCGGCTTGCGACGATCGCTCCGAAGCGCGCCGTGAGGAGCGCCGAGATCGTGAGGAGCGCGCTGTACATGGGAATGACGGCCCCTGCGCGCGGCGCGCGGTTAGCGGAGCCGCGCAGAGCGCGCGCTCCGAGGCCGGCGCGCGGACCCTTCGAGAAATACGTCCAGCCACCCATCGTCGCGGTAGCCACGACAGCCAGCAGCGCGGTGCCGCAGGCCTCATGCTGGTCGAACTGCGGGGCACGCGATCAGGACACGACGGCAGCGATCGCGCCATCCGAGCGCACCTTCAGCAGGCCCGTCACTAGAGGAATAATCAGGAATGCGCCGCCAAGGCCAATGAGCGCACCGCCGATGCCTGCCGTGGTGAGCGCGGTTAGGGAATTTGATCCGCGTGATCCCCAACCCGAGGCACGCGGGGAATGCGGTTTCCGTGGCTTACCCGCAACGAGGCCGATGCAGGCACCCGCGAGAATCCACCCCAGAGCACCCTTGCTGCGGACCTGCGCAGCTCGCGTCAGCACGCATTTGAAGTCGCCATCTAACCGAGGACCAGATTCTGTGCGCACCAGGTCGAGGACAGGGCTGGACGGCTGCTGAGGTGCCGCGGCGGGGTTGGAAGCGACGGCAAGCTGCGCCTGGGACGGGAATGCGACGCTGAAAGTCCTCGGGGCTCGTCTTTGAAGGGAGCAAGGCTGGAGCCCGCAGAAGAAGCTCCGGCTGCACGTCCGCTGCAGAGAGCTCTTGCTGGACACTAAGGAATGATCCCGCGAGGCACGCGGTTGCCGGTGGCTAAGAGACGTTTGAGCGGCTGCAGATGTCAAAAGTTGCGTGCCCCGGAGACCCGCGGGCAGCGGCGTGGCTAAGAAGGCTAGGGACGACATAGGAATGCTGTGTAGGTGAAGCAACGCGCTCTGCTGGGTTTCTCCGGGTTCTCCGGCTGCTATGCGTGGGGTTGCTGGGTCGAGGACACTTGTCAGGACAAGCGTGTTGGCGGGGGTCAATATTCGCCTTCCTCCCCCCCCCCCCTTCCCCAAGATCATGTTGACGCCGACTTGACGGTTTGGGTGAACCGGCGCGGAGCGTCGCGTCACACATGACGTCACGGTGTGCGCGCATGGGCGCGCGGCGAGCGCCCGGCGCCCGCCGGCGGCCCGCCGCCCGGCGGCCGAGCGCGGCCGCCGGCGCCGCGCCGGGCGGGCGGCCGTGCCACGGTGCATGCGCAGCCGGTGTTGCAGCCTGCAGGTTGCAGGCTTGCAGCTGCGCATGCGCGGCAGCCGGGAGCAGGCTCGGGAGCTCTCAGCGGGGCCGGGGGGAAGCGCTGCAATCCTAGTGCCGTCCGTCCAGCTGCTCAGCGGCGGCCGCCGGGCGGCTGTCGGGCGCCCGCGGCCGGCCGCGCGCCGGGCTGGCAGGGACTACTCGAGACTCTGAGTCGAGAGACGAGGAGGCATATGCATTCACAGCATTCCCAGCTGCAGACGCGCAGGGCTGGCTGCTACTCTAGACTACGCAGGGGGCGCCTCAAGCTCCGTCCCCGCCCCCGGGGGCTCAGGGCCCAAGAAGGCTCCGCTGTACGCGTACCCGTACGGGGTGGCGGAGAAGGGCTCGTACCCCAGCCCCTCGCACTCGTCCTCGGTGGCGTCCGGCTCCGCCCGGACGGTGAGGTGGGCCCCGTGCGTGCGCAGGGCCCGCCCCAGCCGCGCCTCGGCGACGGACACGGAGCACGCAAGGCCGCTATCGACGCCCGCGTCGTCCCCCCCGACGTCGGCTTCGTCCTCGTCGTCGTCCCAAGGGACCGTGACCTCCAGGCTGAGGCGCTCGCCCAGGGGCGCCAGGGCGCTGAAGGTCCTTAGCTCTCGCTCCCTAGCAGGAGCGAAGCTTAGCAGGTCCGCGGGGGGAGGGGGCGGAGCTGAGGGGGGCCCCGGCGCCGGACCCAGGCGCACCACTCGGCGCAGCACACGAGTCGGACGGAGAGGAGCTGCGGGACGTCCGCCAGGGCGCCCAGGGTGGCGGCGAGGGCCGGCGAGAGCGGGCGCGAGTCGCCAAGCTTCAAATCCACGCGCCGCAGGCGGGTCCCCGCCGCCCGCAGGACGCTCGCAAGGCCGGCCAGTTCCATCTCGACCTGGGCGCACGCTCAGAGCTCGAGTCCCGAGAGGAAGCGGAAAGCGGCGCCCTGGGGACTCGAACCTGATCGTTGTCCTCCGGCTCGTCGTGGAGCGCTGGGACGGGGGGTGAGGCGCCGGGGCGGAGAGGGGCCCGTGGAAGGGGGGGGGGTACCGCACCGATGTGGACGTCGATGATCTTGAGGGCAGAGGGGGTACGGAAGCACTCGGCGATGCCCTCGAGGGTCTTGGAGACCTCGAGGGCGTCGTAGATGGACAGGCCCCGCGGGCCCGCCATGAGGGAGAGTTCCTCCAGCGCCGGCAAGGCCCGCAAGAGCACCGGAACCCAGGGCGCGAACGTCAGAGAAGCCTGCGCGGGGGGGCGATCAGCGATCGATATCGATCAGGCGATCAGCAGGACGAGAGGCGTCCTTCCGCACCGACTGGAGGCGGGGGAACTGGGCGGCGAAGGCGGGGGCGGACTGGGGTCTCATGACGAAGCCGGGGGGTAGGCGGAGGCGCCGAAGGCTGGGGAAGTGGGGGAAGATGGCGGGCCACCGGAAGTGCTCGGCGAGGGCCTCCCAGGAGGGGATCTGAAGCCAGAGGCTGGGCGGCGGGGGGCAGCCGTCGCGCGGCCGCTCGTGCCCGGACAGGACCTCGACGGACTCCAGGGCGTTCGGCGCCCGCGCCTCGCCCGCCCCCGCCGCTTCGGCGCCGCCGTCGCCGTCGCCGCCGCCGTCGCCGCCGCCGTCACCGTCGACGCTGCTGTGCTCTTTGGGGAACCACGGGAAGAGGGCCGCGTACGTGAGGAAGACGGCGCTAGTTCCGGAGAGGAAGGTGCACATGCAGGGGCCGGACACCGAGACGGACCCGAGGCCGCCGCTCGCCTCGTTGCAGACGCGGACCACGAACGCGGTCTCTATCAAGCCCGTGCACTCCAGGGTCACGCCGGGTATGCGCGGAAGCCCCCCGGCGCGGTCGCCGGGGCCGGCCGAGGCCGAATCCGGGAGCCGAGCCATCCGCCGAGCGCCGTGCCTGCCGGGCCGGGGGGCGCCGCTCAGCGCTGGGATCGGGGTGTGTGGCCGATTACAATAGAGAGGCGCGACGCGCACGCATTGATCGTGATTCGGAGCGCGCAGCCCCGGTCAAGCTTGAAAGCCCGCGCGACGACGAGGCGGAGCAAGGAGTCCTGATAGTGTACCTTGCCATTGCGCTGCGATACGGAAATTTCGAGCGCCTTCCACCGCTGCTCGCTGATGATCCAGCGAAAACGCCTGCTGACAGCGCGCAGAGGCCACGCCGCGGCTGGGCCCAGCACCTCGAACACCAGCTGGAACAACGCGTCGGGCAACGCCAAGAGCGGCGATTGCTCGATCGGCTCGAGATCCTGCTGCTCGCACACGCGCTGGCGCTTGGTGGGGCGGTTGCCATCCGACGGGTTGCCGTTGGTCGTCCCCGCAGCGAGGCCCTCGACCGCGGTGGCAGGGCGCTCCATCGGGACGGCCCCGGGCAGGTCGCGCGATCCCAATTGTCGTCCTAATACCCTGCGTTTTCTTGGGGGGATGGGTGGCAGCAGGGGTACAATCAGCTTCCTGTCCAAACTGCCGCCGAGCATGGCGCAGCTAGGGCCTTCGCATCTGTCGGCGGAGGACTTCATCATCCAGCAGGTGCGCCGTGAACGCTTCAGCCGCGCTCCAGGTTGACGCGCGGGCGCAGGAAATCTTTCGCAGCCGCGCGGGCATCGTCTACCGTGCCAAGGCCGTCCGGACGGGCAAGCTGGTCGTGCTCAAGCAGGTGCCACCGCTCGCTCTCTCGGCGCCGCCCCGCTGCGTCCGATGCGCCGCAGCGGAATGCGTCCGAGCTGGGCAAGCACAAGGACATCCTGCACGAGGGTGCGGCGCACCCCGCTCCATCGCCGCCGTTAGCTAGAGGCTGTGCACGTTGCTCCGGCGCTGATCTCTTCCCCCGCAGTCAACCTCCTCTCGCAGCTCGGTGCGCTTTCCAACGGCTCGCAGCCCCGCCCTGGCCCCTGACGCGCCGCTCCCGCCCGCAGACCATCCCAACATCGTTCGGTAGCCTTTTTTAGCCACGCACCGCGCTCTGAGGTCGCTGAGGGCGATTCCGCAGCTTCACGGGTTACTTTTTCGACCGGTCCTCGTGGGGATCCCACTTGGGCGCTCCCCGGCCCGGCGCAGGCTCCCTCTACATAGGCGAGACGCTCCCGCGCGCGTCCTTACGCCCCGGCGCTCTGCTCACCGAGCCGGCCCGGCCGCCCCCGCAGTCCTGGAGTACTGCGAGAGAGGCGACCTCCACGCGCTGCTGCAGGCGCGCCGCGCCGGCCGCGCCGCCTCCCGCGCACGCCGCTGACGCGCCGCAGAGGCGGCGGGCGCGCCGAGAGCCGCTGTCGGAAGACGAGATCTGGGGCATCTTCCTTCAGATCTGCAACGCCGTGCGCCGCCGCGCCCTCCGCGGCTTCCCCACCCGCGCCCCCGTTCGATGCCGTACCCCCCTGCAGGTCGAGTACATCCACTCGAAGCGCATCATCCACCGCGACCTGGTTCGTGGCCCCCCGCCCTTCCCCAGCCGCCGATCCCGTACCCCTCACGCGCTTCGCCCCCGGGAGCAGAAGTCCCTCAACGTCTTCCTGACCGCCGACGGCGTCGTGAAGGTGCCGTACCCTTCCGGGAAGAACGCGCGCGTACCCCTTCCCGACTCGCTCCGCGTACCCCCGGCAGGTGGGCGACTTTGGAGTCGGCCGCGAGAAGGAGCGCGATGCTCAGCTCGTCACGTCCTTCTACGGTACCCCCCACCCCTTGGCTCCTTCGTGGGTACCACCGCTCGCCTCTGAATGCGTACCCCCTCCGCAGGCACGCCTTTGTACCTGTCGCCAGAGCAGGTGGATAACAAGCCGTACAACGAGAAAGGTACCCGTACCCCCTCCCGGCCCCGGCCCCGACCCCGTTATCCGAGCCGTACTCCCCGCAGTGGACGTCTGGTCCCTTGGCGTGATCCTGTACGAGGTACCCCCCTTCGCGCGATTCGTGCACCCGTTCGGACCGCCGCCGACCAATCGCCTCTCAGCTCGCGGCGCTGGAGACCCCCTTCCAGGCACCCGCTCTCGGCGACCTCGTGAACAAGGTACCCCTCTTTACTTACGAGTCCGCTAGCGATTCGTACCCCGCTGATCCTCTGTCAGATCCGGGCGGGAGCCTACCGGCCCCTCCCCAACAGTTACTCAACCATCATGCAGGACGCCGTCGTGAGTTCCGCACCCCCAGCCGGGCGCGGAAAGGGCTTGATCGGGCACCCCCCCCCCCCCCCCGCTCAGGATATGCTGCTCCAGGCGGAGCCGAACCGGCGCCCCGCCGTCGGGGACTTCGTTGCGTGGCTGCGAGACGCCCGCCGCGGGCGCAACGGGCGGGCGGCCGAGCGCTCGCCGGCCGCGGCGGGGGCCGAGCGCGGGCGCGTGCGGGCCGTGCCCCTGCGCGGCGGGCCCGCGGTCGCCGCCGAGGAGCCCCCGCGGAGGTCGATGGAGGACAGAGCTGCCGGCGCGAGGCGAGCGGCGCCGGCGGCGGAAGCGCCGCGCGAACGCGAGCGGGACCGGGAGCGGGATCGAGGGGCGGCGCGGGCGCCGCCGCCGCCTCCGCCCCAGGACGACGAGTACTACGACGACAATGAGGACGGGGGCGGCGGAGGCGAGAGGGCCGGGGCGCCCTCTCCGCCCCGGGGCCACGGGCGGGGCGGCGGGTTCTGGGACGAACCCCCGGCGGCCGGGGTACACAGGCGGCGGCACGTCGAGACTCCGCCGGAGCCGGCGGCGCCGCTGGTCCGGCGGGCGTGGGACGCGCCCCCGGAGCCCTCCCGGGTACGCGTTGTTAAGGCGGGTAGGCCCCCGCTCGAGCCGGCCCCGCAGGGTGCGTCCCCCTCGCCTCTCTTGAGCCTCGACCCGCGGGCCCCGCTCACACCGCCGCAGAGCGCGGGGGGTACGATGGAGGCTACCGCGAGGAGCCGCGTGGTGGCCGCGGACGGGACGAGCGCGACGCACGCGCGCCGGCGGCGGCGGAGCGGCAGCGCGAGCCCGCGCACGGGGACGGGTACGGGTACGAGGAGGACGACAGGGGGTACGACGAGCCTGCCCCGGGTACGCGCGCTTTCGCTTCGCGGAACGCTCGGGCCTGCCCTCGGCCGACAGCGTCCCTCCCGCCTGCAGCGCCCGCGAACGAGCGGGAGCGGCGGTGGCAGGAGAAGCGGGAGCAGCGCCGAGCGGGGGCCGCCGCGGCGCCCCCGCCGCCGCAGCCCGCGCCGCGCCGCGCGGGGCGCGCCGGTGAGCCCGCGGCCCATCTCTCGCGGCGTGGCGTCACCCGGCTCAGCTGACTCCTGTCACTCACTCAGACGAGTACGAAGACGAGTACGAGCGGGAGGCGCCGCCCCCGCCCAGGGCGCAGCCGGCCGCGGAACCGGCCCCAGCGCCCCGGGCGGCAGCCGGCCGGCGCCCGAGCCCGGCGCCCGCGGGGCAGCGGGGGCGTCCCGCGGGGCCCCCACGCCGCCCTTCGCGGTCGACGAGGACCCGGAGCCAGTGCCCCAGCGGGCGGGCGGCCGCGCCCGCCCGCGCCCAGCGGCCGAGCCGGTCGAGCGGGGCCCGATGGTCGGCGTCGACGGCATCGCGAAGGACGTGGCGCACTACCGGAGGGCGTACGAGGAGGTCCGAGCGGCGGGCGCGCGGGGCGGCCAGCCGCAGGAGGATCAGCACCAGCGGGGGGCCTCACCGCATCGCGGCTTCGTGCCGGCCGCCGGCGCCAACCCGCCCAAGCCCCGCCGCTTCAACATCATCACCCACTCCCGGCAGTACTAGCCGCGCTCTAGTTCGGGGTATGAAGAAAAACGGTACAATGGTACAGTGCGTATGTAGGCAGGAAAGAGACAGAGTACGCCCTACTCGATAAAGGGGATCCAGGTGGGGGTACGCTCCCGGTACTCCTCGAACTCGTCGCCGAAAAATTGGGAGAGGAGCCGCTCCTCGTACCTGGGGGTACCGTCTCAGGTTGGGGGGGGGGGGGGGGAGGGGGGGAGGGGTACGGGATTCGCTCTGCGAAGAACTTCCAGGACGCCCAGACGAAGAAGGGGAGGCAGACGGGGTTCGCGAGGAGGATCTGGGGGCGGGCCAAGAGGGGTACCGGTTGGGCGAGGCGAAGGACGGGCGGGGCCGACGCTCGAGGCGGGAAAGAGACAGACAGACCTGGCTCGATATGCTCCACACGAACCAACCGAGGTAGCCAGGGTGGCGGATGTAGCTGGGGGCAGGGCGGCGGGCGTCGGGTGCGCCAGCGCGGGAGCGCGCGGCGAGCGCGGGCCGGGCGGGCGGCGGACCGGTAGACGCCCCACGTGACGAGGACGTGCCGCTCCTCGCGGTAGTGCGCAATGGCGTGCGTGAAGTTGTGCTGCGCGGTGACCATCGCCGCCTTGCGGAGCACGTCGCCGGAAACCATCGCGGCGAGGCCGGCCCAGAAGAGCCACGCGCCGCCTTTCATCCAAGGGAAGAAGTACGCCTCGATCCAGAACTCGATCATCGCGACCGCCATCGTTGCGCAGTACGCGTAGCTAAGCAGGAGCGCTGCCGCGGGCGGGCTGAGGTCAGCAATTTGATCCCGGCGCGCGCGTCGGCGGGACGAGTGGGAATGCGTTAGAGGGCGAGTAGCTAACGGCCGCGTCAGCGCCGGGGCGCGGGAGTGGGGCTGTCGGGCGGCGGCCGCCGGGGCGCGGGAAATGGGCTTGGGCGACGCGCAGCCGAGCGACGATGGCGGCTGGCATCACGTCCAATAGCAGTCTAGTGGCCGTGGCAGCGGCGGCGCCGGGAGCGACGGCCGGAGGGGGGTGCGGGAGTTGAGGAGTGCGAATGCGAGGAAGTGCTTACAGCTCCATCCCAGCTCTCGCGGGTTGTAGACCACCACAATCAGCACTTCTCCTGCGTGGTACGCAAACAGCAGCGCAAGGAACACGAGGAAGACCGTCGTCGGCTCCATCGCGCGCCGCTCGTCCGGTCAGCTTCTGCAGCAGCGCCGCCGGCCTTAGCAGAACATTCCTCTCGTCGCTTGTGAGCTGTCGGATCGGGTCGTGCAGCCGCTTCGCCGCGCTCAGCCGAAACGCGCCGTGGCCGTCCCGCAACTTAGCGATCTCGACTTGCACCCCGCCCAAGGCCGAGTGGGCACCCGGACCTGATACCTTCGCGAACCTGGACGCCATGATCGACCGGGAAGCGTTCAAGGAGGAGCTCAAGCTCGTCGCGCTGCGCATTCCGGCGAAGGAGTGCGGGAAGATGCTCAAGGAGCTCACGAAGTGCGCGCGGCCCATGCGGCTGGCTCCGCCAGGCTCAATCTCGTCAACTGGGCCCGTGCTAACGCGCCCGGCCCGCCCGCGCCCGCAGCCATCTCTTGAACATGCCTCGCCTGCGCAACATCGTCGAGGACCCGCAGGCCAAGGCTAACGAGACCAAGCTTCTGCTGCTGAGCGATAAGGTCAAGAGCATGGGTGTGCTCGGCCCCGCCGCGCCCCCGTGCCGCCCCGCGCCCCGCGCGCTGAGCCCGGGCGGGCGGCCCCAGATCTGGCAGAGCTGCCCGAGGACGTGCGCGCCCAGGTGAAGGCGGGCGGGTACGAGGCAACGTCCCACACGCTCGAGCTGGGCTACGACTACTTCAACGCAGGTACGCACCCTCGGGCGCTCGCCCCGCGCCCCCGGGCCCCCGCTGACCTCCGGCCCCCTACCCTCCACAGACCACATCCTGCGCAAGCTCCTACCCGCCAACATCGACGTACCCTCCTCATACGAGCAGGCGAGACGCCGCCCCCGCTTCCGCCCCCGCACCCCGCCCGCGCATCCCTCCGCCGCCCGGATTCGAACCCGCGCCCGACGCAGGTCGGCAAATTGATCCACCTGAACCTGCGAGATGAGCAGCTGCCCTACAAGCACCTCATAGGAGAGGTCCTCCTCGACGTGCGCGGGATCGAATCCGAAGGGTTCCGCTTTCGGAACGGCCCCTGAGTGACGACCCGCTCCACAGAAGCAGAAGGGCGGCCGCATCAAGACCGTCGTGAACAAGGTACCCCCTTGGCGTTCTCCTCCCCCATCTCTTTTCCGTACCCCCGCCGACTCCTTCCCCCCCAGACGAGCAGCATCGAGAACGAGTTCCGGGTACTGCCTCTCGAGGTCATCGCCGGCGACCCGGACCTCGAGACCGAGGTGGTGAGCGCGTACCCCCCCCTGCTTCCCATCCCCCGTCTCGATCTCTCCCCCCCGCCCTTCCCGCAGCGCGAGCAGGGCTGCACCTTCCGCTTCAATTACGGTCCGCTCTGCACTCTAGAAAGCCTGCCCTCCGGGATTCGAGCCCGGGTGCGCAGCGGACGTCTACTGGAACTCGCGGCTCGAGACGGAGCACACGCGCCTCGTCCAGTCGTTCGCCCCCAAGGACGTCATCTGTGCGTACCCGTCCCAACTTTTTCTGTACCCCGTCTCTCCGCTCACAGGGCGCCGCTTCCGTCCCACCGCCTCGCAGGCGACATGTTCGCTGGTGTGGGCCCCTTCGCCGTCCCCGCCGGCAAGCGCGGCTGGTGCTCGCCCGCCGCCCTCCTCCCCACGCCGCCCGCCCCTCTTAAGCTTCGAATGCCGTACCCCCCAGCACGGTCCACGCCAACGACCTGAACCCCCGCTCCTACCACTACCTCGTGGCCAACTCCAAGACGAACAAGGTAGCCCCCTTCAGAGTTCGGCCGCGTGCCCTCCCGCGCCGACCCCCTACCCAGGTCGCGAACAAGGTGCACGGGTACAACATGGACGCCCGCGCCTTCCTCCGCGCGATGGCCGCCGGTCCGCACCTGTACCCCCCATCTGTATCTGCCTTTCGCGCCGACCGACCCGTACCCCCCGCAGGCGAGCTCCCCTGCGGCGCGATTCACTTCGAGCACATTGTGATGAACCTTCCCGCCAGTGCCATCGAGTTCCTCGGTACCCCTGCCTGTCTCCGCGCTCCCGTACCCCCTTTCCGGCTCATCCCTTGGCCAGATTCGATGCGCGGGGCCTTCCTGAAGCAGCGGGCTTTCTGGGAGGGCCGCCCCCTCCCCAGGGTCCGCCCCCGTACCCCCGGCTTCCCTCCCCCACCCTCGAACTCTCGTGCCCAGGTGCACGTCTACGCCTTCACGCGGGCCCTCGACGCCCCGAAGGAGGACCTCGTCAAGGTTCGCGTAACCCCCTCGGGGGTCTCTCCATCGGGCGCCCCGACCCGACCCGCCTCTGCAGCGCGCAGAGGCGGCGATGGGGGGCCCGCTGGACGGCCCGGCGGAGGCGCACGACGTGAGGGACGTGGCTCCGAACAAGCGCATGTTCTGCCTCTCCTTCCGCCTCCCCGCCGCCGTCGCCTTCGCACAGGACGGGTACACCTTTCCCGACGGGGTGGCGCAGGCGGACGGGGAGGGGGACCCCCCCGCCAAGCGGCCCAAGCCCGACGGCGAGGCCTCGTGACCTCGTCTAGCTAGCGCGGCGTGCTCTTTGAAATCGAATGGAATGGAATGGAGCGGGATAAGATGGGACTGGTTTGGTGCGAGAATGGGACGGGGCGGGATGGGAACTGCGAGAAGGAAAGGCAGGATCAGGAACGATAGTTGCGCGCGCCTCTAAGAAACGAGGAGGAGGGAAGCGCACGTCCGCTGGGCGGTCGCTACCGGTTCAAGCTGAGCATCGGCAGCGCCTCTGCGCGGACGGGCGTGAGCGTCCGGCCGGCGCTGCTCCGGGCGATGGCCCGCGCCGCCCGCGCGACGGCGAGGCGCTCACCTACGATGATCTCCTGGCCCGCCTTGTACTCCTCCGACGCCATCAGGTTCTCGTCGCTCTCGGCGTCCTTCTGCTCGGCGGAGTCTGAGCGCGCGGGGGCCGGGAGCCGACGCGCGGCGCGTCACGCACCATGAGCTGCTGGACCTCCTTCATTGCGGCCTCAAGGCGCTTCCGCACGTCCGGGATCATCGCCAGCGTCTCGGAGAGCACCTCCTCCTGCGGGCAGCGCTCAGCAGGCGGCCGCAGGTGCTCCGGAAGGCGCCGCACCTGCTTCTTGATGTCTGCCGGGTCCAGGTTGTCGGCCTTCATGCGGTCGATCTTGGCTTGCTGCTTCTCCCGCTCCTTCTCGTAGCCCTGCATCTCCTTGAAGGTGCGCTTCGCAATCCCCACCTTCAGCTTCAGCGTCTTCTTCGGGTCCGACATGGTTCGAACTGTGCTTCTATCGGCCTGTACCCCGGGAACTCGCGCCAAGGTTGCTTCCTGCGAACCAGTGAGCCCAGGCCGCCGTCAGCACACCCAGCGCATCGAAAATGGCCGAGGCTCCGGTCGACGAGGCGGCAGCGGCGCCGGCTGCGGCGCAGCGCCCGCCTGCCGCCCCGAAGCCGCCGCCCGCGCCCGCCGCGCCCAAGGAGGAGCAGAGCAACGTGGAGCCCGCCGTTGGAGCAGCACCGCCGGGCCCTGCGCCCGTAACGCCTAGGCAACCTTCGCCGTCCGCCCAACAGACCACGCCCCCGCCGGCTGCGGCGTCCGGAGCCGTCGCGGCAACGCCGGCGACGCCAGCGGCCGCCACGCCGGCGACGCCGGCGACCGCCACGCCTGGCACGCCCGCGGACGTGTCGCCGCAGCCGTCGCCGCGCGTCAAGCCTCCGACCAGCGACGGGCCCGACGTTTCGTTCCTGCGCTCGTATCTCGAGGTGCGCCCGCGCTTTGAATCGCGTCGAATGACGCGCCCGGCCGCCCCGCCGCGCCCCCACGGCGCCGGGGCCCGCATCGTCCTCGCCTCACCCGCCGATCCCCGCCGCCGCCCGCAGCGCGTGCGACCGGCGACGCGCGGCATCAGCGACGATGAGCTGCGCGCGCTCGCCTACACCGTGCAGGAGGAAGCTATCGAGCAAGTACGCCTGCACGCGGCGCCCGCCGCGCTCGCTTCCGCGCCGCCCCGCGCCGCTCACCGCCGCGCCGCCCGCCCACGCAGGACTTCGTAATGCGATTCATCCTCGACATGACCTGTGCGCCGTACCCCTCCCCGCCCTCTCCATCGTCCGCTGAGGCCCCCGCCCCCCGCCCCCGCCCGCCTCAGTCCTTCGCCCCCGCATCGACGTGCGCCCTTCCCTCCGTCGTCCCGCCTCGCCGCGGGCCCCGGTTCGAATCCGCGCAGGCGCACTTCGCTTACAAGGACCTCCTCTCGCGGCTCGGCGCCGAGCGCGACCGCCGCCTCGTCGACGTCGGGTACCCCACGCGCCCTTCGCCCGCTCCCTTTCCCCCGCCCGGCCTCACTGGTACCCAGCTGCGGGCTCGGAACCGACCTCCGCGCGCTGGTGATGGGAGGGGTCGCTGAGCAGCAGGTCCGAACCCCTACCCCCATCTTCACCCCCCCCCCCTCGGTCGCCCACTGCTCCTGCCGCAGCTCTTCGGTGTTGACCGCCACGCCGCACTCATCGATCTGGTACCCCTGCTCGCTTCGCTCGGTACCGCGCTCCCTTCTTGACGCGCTTTCTTCCCTTTCCCCCTTCTTCCTTGCAGGGGTACCTGCTTTTCCGCGGTGCGCGGGCCATTTCCCAAGCTGTTCCCCCGCCGCCCTGCCGACGCGTACCCCCGCAGACAAGGGCCGCTCCTACGTGACGTACTACGCTGAGGAGTGAGGCCGTACCCCTAATCCTTGCCCGCCGGCCCCGTAACCGCGTACCCAGCTTCCTGCGCGTCAACGTCCCGAGCTCGATCTCCCTTGACCACCCCCGGGGTACGTCGGCTCTCGACTCCGCTTCTTAACCATACCCCTGAAACTCCTACCCGCATCCCCCTGCAGGCCTGGAGGACCTCTTCGGACGGGTACACGCAGCGACGGCAGTCTCCGTCCTGCACCTCCTCGACGAGTACGACGTTCAGAGGTGCGAGGGGGGTACGGGACCCGTCGGGGGGGGGGGTACGGCAACCGACTGGCCGCCACGCAGCTTCCTCGCCCGCGCCTTCGCGCTTCTTCAGGTGCCCTGTACCCCCTGAGACACTGAACCCCCCTCCGACCCGTTCCCGCAGCCCGGTGGGATCCTTCTGGGCCGGAATCTCGCGAGCGACCGTCCCGGGGTGTTCACCGCGCTGTGCGCCCCCCCTCGCGTGTACCCCGGCTTTTGCCCCCCCCCCCTCTCCACTCTAACGCCGTACCCCTCCGCAGCGCCCGCCCCGCCTGCTTCTCGTGCTCGCTCCTCTGCGCCCGGGGGCCCCTGACCGCCCTCGCCGGTCGGCGCCCCGCCCCCCTTGGGGGCGTACCCCGTCCCGCGTTCGAATCCCTGACCGTCCCGTTTCCGTCCCGCGCCTGTGCAGGCTGCTGGTCTCTCACGACGCGTTGCGCCACCTGCACCGACCGCGGCGACTCGCGGATCCGGTACCCCTTTCCGTCCCCCTCCCTCTCCCCCTCCCTTACTCTTAACCCCGCCCAAAGGTACCTCCACTCGCCCGAGTCTCTCACCGCCGCCCTGCAAGCCGCCGTGCGCACACCCCGTACCCCCCTCCCCTTCCGATATTGACCCGTACCCCCCTCCAGGGCTTCGTGAACGTGCGCGTGGAGATCCACTCGGCCGCGCCGACCGACAGCGACTCGCTCCGCTCCGTCCCCGAGGGGTACGCTTCTAAATCCCTGGGGGTACGACACGTCCCGCCGTAGATTGACGGACCGCGCTCAGGACACCGCCCCCCGCGCGGCGCTCGCTGCGGTTCGTTGTGGCGTGGGCGGCGGAGAAGCCGACCCGCCCGTGAGCGCCGGCCTGGCGCGCTGGGGCCCGATCGCCTGTGCTGCCGCCGCTCTCTTCTTTCGATTTCTATGTAGAGCCGCTGTATTTTCATTCTTTCCCGGGACCATGAGCTCTCTTCTTTTCTTCACGTATCGATATATCATAGTATCTGAGTGTGTGCAATCATTTCGTAGTGCCAGAGTTGTGTTGCAGTTCGTGACCAGATTCGATTCCATTCGG
This sequence comes from Cyanophora paradoxa, assembly GCA_004431415.1. Taxonomy (NCBI): domain Eukaryota; class Glaucocystophyceae; order Cyanophorales; family Cyanophoraceae; genus Cyanophora; species Cyanophora paradoxa. The sequence continues at coordinate 55,980 of QPMI01000233.1, read as the reverse complement.
ATTTCATGTATCGGATTTTGCAGAGTTAGAATGTACAGAGGACAGTCTTAGTCCCGCGGCGCAAGGCTAACGCTGTGGCGCAGAACCAGCTAGTCTTTGTGTCTATCCACACACAAGGCGTGCCAAGAGAGGAAGCACTGATCGTGATCATGTTGCCCACTCAATAGAAAAGCTCGAGCCGCAAATTCCCGCAATTGCAAAATCTGCGCCGCGGAGAAAGGCAACTTGTAGGCTCAGCGGCTGCTGAAGTAAGGCAATCAAGCCCGACCGGCTTCGAATTCATGATCAAGCCATCCGAAGTTCAAGGCTTCAACTTTCAAGGCTCCGAAAGCTGAACTTACGGGGAATATAATCCGAATTCGAAGCCTCGGCTCAGAGAGTCGAGACAGAGTCGGCTGTTGGAGTTTACCGCGCCGGCGCCGGCGACAACGTCACTCGCGATTGGTATTCAAAAATGATTTGGAGAATTCGGGTCTGACGAATCGGTGCCTCCCAGGAGCCTCCGACGTCAGCTCGCTCCGTCAGTGCCGCTGCAGCTGATCATGAGTCGAGTCGGCGGCGACTCGGCGCCACAGTTCGTACACGTACGCGTCAATGGCAACGTGGCCCAGTGGAGGAGTACGAGTGCGTTGAGGTGTCAGTGGCGGCGGACGCTGAGGCATAGGCTGAGGCTGAGGCGGAGCCTCGGAGGCTGATCATGATCACAAGCTCGGCGCGGCATCTGCAGGTCTAGGCGAGCTCCTGCAGATCGACGAGGTTCGCCACGCGTGCCCCGCGCCGCCCCAGGCCTGGAGGGCCGGGCCGCCCAGCCGTGCCCCGCCCCTAGGCCTCCCTGGCCTGAGCTCGAGCTCCAGGCGCCCCTTTAATTGGCCGCGCAGGACTTCGAAGCGCTGGCTGCGGCGGAGGCCGACCCCTTCGAACTCGTCCTTGAGGGCCGCCGGGCCGCGGCCTTTCGAAGGCTTCCGCGCCATATAATATTTAATTGACGTGTGCGGCAGTGCGTGCGTGAATATGCACATCTACAGCAAGGCTACAGCAAGATCTCAGGGGGCCGCGGGGCGGCCCGGAAATGCAACTGACAGCAGTTTTATTCAGAGACCGTCGGAATCATGATCATTTAAGTATACGTAGCTAGAGAGTACTACATCTCCGGCCGCCACCGCGCGGAAAGTTTATTGTTTGATCGAAAGCGAAAGCGAAAGAGGGCTATACTGAAGTCTATCTTCGTCTACCGTATACGTAGCACTAATACTTGCAACTTGTTACGTATACTGCTTGGAGTTTATTACCAGTTGCTAGTCGGTATTTCGAGTTCTTCTCAGTATCCAGATCTCAAGGCCGCCGGCGCCGCAAACGCGATAAAAGCAGCTGTGAAGAGAATCACGAGCAGGCCTAGAGCACCCTGCGTACGTCATGCATATGTCATGATCAAAATTCGAACGGTAGGACTAGGCGTGCGCTTGAAGTTGACAGCGTTCAAATTTAAGCACCGCGGATGAGCGGGAAGCAGCGCTCGGCCAGAAGGGAACCAGTACCGCAGCCACGCCAGCAGCTGCAGGGGTCCACTGGAACGCCTGCGCGTGCGGCATGCGCAGCGTCACGATCGCGATCGATATCGCGAGGACGTTATGAGAGACGCGCTGTTTCAGTTTACGATAGAAATATATGTAGGGCTCATTATCAGTATGTGTAAATGTCGGCAGTCGCATCAACGAACCCCGCCGAGAAGGATCGGAACGAATAGGTCCGCGCCAAGGGCCGGCTCGACGCGGAGGTCATACTGCGCAAATTAAAGCGAGCTTTTGATTTCATTCGGGTAACGGGCGACTTCATAAGAGCGTGCCTTTTGACCGACTTCGAAGGCACGGAGGGCGCGGCGACGATTCAAGGAGGGCGTCCCTGCGTATACGAGTTACGAATTCGAGGCGTCAGTCGCATGTGGAGGTGATCGTGAGGAAATTGACGGGCACATCTATTAGAATCTCTAAATTAAAACCGATATGAGCGTGCGAGCGAGCGCTGGCCACGGCGCACGGAAGCGGAGCACAGTCTCCACGGCGCCGTTGATTGTCTTCTGGACGACCTCCTCGTTCGAAGCAACCCGCTGCTCGCCAGCGCTATTTTCGACGATGACTTTTACCTTCTGTCCCACGCTGAGGACTCCCGTCTGCATCGGTCGTGAGCGCGCGACTCCGTAAAGAATCGAGCACGAGCTCAGTCGACCACCGAATACGGACCATGACGATTTCAACGAACTCCGAAGAGCCCGGCTGCAGGTCTTTCAGAGAAGATCCGGCATAGAATGCACAAAGTACATGTCGCTGGCGGGTGCCACGCGACCTGGGTTGTGGCGACAGCGGTGGGAAGCTCCATCTTGAAAATTCGGGCGCCTCTTCTGTCCGTCGTATCCGTGAAATTTTTCGGCGTGATCTGCGTAGGAAGCTAGATAGTGAGACTCGTGTCGCCTATGCATTGCAATGAAGTCCGGGTCCAAAAGTTCCTGAGCGATCGCACCAGCAGATTCCCGACTTTTCCCCGCGAGTCTGCTTCCTGCTGGATGAAAGCCTGTAGTGCGCGCAAGCGGAAGTCTTTAAATTGAATGCCCGCAGGGCATGCGATGCCAGTGCAAAGTGATTGCAACGCCAGCGAATATTGATAAAAAAAAAGCGCGCACAAGCGGTGGGATCGAGGTCGAGGGGGAGGGAGTGGGTGTCATCGGATTCGAACTCGAAGGGGGACTCGGCGTGGGAAGCGGGGCAGCGGCCGCAGTCGGGGATGGCGAGGGAGAGGAGGAAGGGGAAGGGGAGGCGGACGGGGACTGCGCGCGCACGCGATCAATTGCAAGGCCCAGGTCGACAGGGTCTAGGCCTGCGAATGGTCAACGGCGAACCGGCGAGGGCGTGGGCGACGGTGATGGCGTCGGGATGGTGACGGTAATGTTCAAGCGGTGAGCGAAAACATAGCTCTCGAACCAGCCAGAATAGAAGACGGGGTAATCGCGGGTGCCGACGTTGGTGATGCCTCGCGGAGCTCTCAGAACATTTGTCATGGTTCCATACATATCTATCATTTCGGGTCTGCGACAGGATGTAGAACATTAATATTAAATCGCTCTGGATTTGTATTCCAGAGCGTATATACGTACGCGTTTCCGATATTCGAATCAAAGACTTACCCAATAATAGCATTGATTCGTTCGTCTACCATCTCGATCCCATTGGAATCGAAAGAGGCGATAAATGTTTCACCCTTGGAACCATCCAATTGGGCGACAAGCCGCCAAATTCCATGCCTAATTCATGCAAGTCAAAGCATTAATTAATATATTGTTCTTCATAAAACCGTTCTTATGTCGAATGCGCACGTCGTCTGTACGAGAGTCATACCCCGAAACAGAAATCCAGAAGATCCTCCGATGATCGTGAAATTAGAAGCCCCTGAAACAGACCCCGACGAGTCCAGTGTGACCTGGTGTATATTTGTCGCCGAACGTAATTATAAGACTGTTTTCGACGAGGATTCGATCGAGAACCTTCACGATGCGCGGTCGAAGCTTGAGCCCGGTGCGTGTCGACGTTCCGTCGCCGACCCCTACAAACACAGCGATTGAACCGCTCGCGTCCGCCGCCGGCTCTATCACCAAGCCTTTGCCGGGATAAAAATCAACGATGCCGTTCGATGCGTCGGAAAGTTGAGCGATCAATGTAGGAGCTCCCCCTGCAACGTTACCAACGATCGCATTAGACTTGTTTCCTCTTGTGCATTGCAGTTGGGTCGAAAGCAGAGGAAGAAAGCAGAAAGCGAATAGTTATATATAAACACCGACCCGGCATACCTGTGGACGGCATAGAAAGAAGGACGGCCCCGCTGTTGCCTGCATCGAAATCGAGCTGCTGGTGGAGTTCGCGTCTAGTACTCGAGCAACTGCTACAGCCTGTTCGCCAGGCACTGGTAAATAATCACGAGATAAATGGGGGGGGGAGGGGAGGGGGGGGGGCGAGGAGGGAGGGGGCACAAACCTGCAGTTCTGCGCTTGGCCGCAATGAAAAGCTTGCCCCCGTAGTACGCGATGGCTTGAGGGTTGAGTCCAACGCAAGAGCAGCCGGCGTTCGTCCACAGCTTGGTAACGGTCACGGGAGTGGCGGCCAAGTCAATGAATCCGATAGTGTTTGCGTTATTGGTCGGGTCTTCATCCGCCCAGAATAAGCCCGTACCGTTCGACACCAGGCTGTTCAAATTGCTGCTCATCGTGATTTCCGAGTTCACGTCATGGCCATGATTGGGGACGATATATAGTTTATGTAATCATGTATATATATACAATTAATTAGACTCGCACTTGAAATATATCTCCGATGCCAGGTACGCTGTGCCCACGGCGAGGGTTGTATTGCCGATGTACCTTGATGATCCCTCTTGCACCTTCAGGACGCCGGCCACAAGCGTCGCCTGGCATGACGCGCTCACGCGGAAGAGTCCTCGGTACCCACCGACGTAAAGGATTCCTGTCGCGTGCGGCCATTCAAACGCGAGCATAGCCAACGTTGCAATGAGCAGATTTCGAAAGATTTGAGCTCGCCATCGTGAGTGTTGTAGTGAAGAGCTGATCATCGATATTGTTGAGCGGTTCACGAAAGACAGCGAGTCAGTAATTTTATAAACAACCGCGTTCATCACGAGCGCGAGTCAAGCGCATATATTCAAGCACGCACCGTTCACGTCACCGAACGTCGCCGCTGTCCCAACACCTGGTGCCGATGCCATCGACACTGGTTAGGAATTCGAAGTGCTAGGAGATGCACATGCATCATACGTTCTGCATTCCAAGCTACATACAGGCCTACAATTTCATCAGTAACTTAAAAGCTTTTTATCGGTTTACCATCGAATCTACATGCGTGTATACGTATACGTAACTAAAGAAACGTTTCTGAAGACGTAAGAACATAACGCTCAGTGCACGTGCGGGCCCGGGGGCACCTTCGGTTGCGGTCCCGAATGAACCTGTCGTGGTTCCCGCGCAGAAGGTGTAATTTCCCTGTGCGATGTCGTTCCAGCCGGGGCCAACGGGAAGCGTGGGGATGCCAGGCAGCAGGCTCCCTTAAAGTCCGCGCGGGCGCGCAGAAGCACGATTGTGATTGTGGTTAGCACTCTTATCAATATCATCGCACACGAATGCATGTGGCGAATTCTAATAGTAATGGAGCGCATGCGTACCGACACTGGCTCCGAGCATGAAACTCAGCAGAGTCACGGTCGCAACCGCAACCGATGCACGCGTACGGAAAACATGCATATCTGCACGTGCAAGCTCAAGCTTGTGTCGCCGTACAGGCTCCATCGCCGCTTCCTTGAGTTTCATGCCTTCGTGCTGCAGCTAGAGCTACTGAACGTAGCCGCTGAGCCGCTTAGCGCCTGCCGTAACAGTGCCGTTGCCTGTACTAGTTGCTAGTACTTGCTACTAACTTGCTAGTACGCTACAGCCTACAGCTGCCGATCGCGCCGCCGATTCGCGCGCCGCGGCGGAGCCACACTGTGAATGTGGGATATGATCAGTGATATCGATAGTGTCACTCACTGAGTCAAATTCTACGTGTGCGGACCGGTACCGTGTAATACTTAGTTACCGCGCTGACATAACTCGCTCCATATTACTGCGCTCAAAAGTTTTAGAACGCAGTAATTTGGTAGCGCAGTATTACCCCCTTTGCTAACAAATAATAGATTTTCGAGGCCGATGGAACGCAGTAATTTGGTAGCGCAGTAAAGCGCCTACTGGCGCAGAAAATTTGGAACGCAGTATTTTGTGGCGCAGTAAATAAGTGTTACACGGTACCTGCAGCGGCAGTGCACCGGTACCATCGGGCCTGCAGCCTGGCAGCAGGCTGCAGCCTGCAGGCTCAGCGGCTCCAGCCTGCAGGCCCTGAGGCCCGACGCCGCCCGAGGCTGGAGCCTGGACTCTGGCCCTGGAGCCTCAGGGCCTCGGAGTCTGCCTGAGTCTGCAGCCCATGCAGTAGGGCTGTCGTCAGTCACTGACAGTACTAGCCTGCAGATGCAGTCCGTACGGTTTCCGGTCACGGGCCCTCACGCCAGGCTCACGGCGGTCTCAGTCTCCGCGGGCGGCGGCCCGGCGGCGCTGGCGGGCCCCGGCCCGCGGCCCCCGGCCCCCGGCCCGGCCGGGCGCCGTTCGAATTCCTTAATTCGGCGCCCCGGCATATATGCGTATATATACCGGCATGTATTCGCATATATGTCAGAGTGTACTGGACCGGCGACTACTGGTATAACTGTAAATTCTGTACCCTCGCGGGCTCCCGGGTTCGGTTCCTGCGCATGCTAATTCCACTTCGTTAAACTCCGTATCCTCGTGATTCCCGAATCCTGATACTGTGACTTGTGTCCTCATTTTTTTGCAAAAATTATGGTATATTGACGGCACTACCACATCAATCTACCGGACCCTTCCGAAAGTAGAGAAGTCGAATCTACCCAAAACCGAGGTTTAAAACCGAAGTTTACCAGTCTGCCTCACTAACAAGTAGAGAATAGCAAGACAGCTGCCCATGGGCCCATCCTCATAGAAGGTCCTGAAAAACAGACCTATGTACTGCGGGGAGCAAGGTTTTTGGGGATAGCCATAGCCTGCCCACGTACACATCAGTACATACTAGCCTATATTCCAGGATGCAAGAGGCATATCCCTACGAGGCATGTCAAGGAAGCAGGAAAGGATATGCGAAGGAACCCAACCTCAGAGATAGGCGACGAGAAAGAAAGAACCGTAGCGTCGCGCGCGTCGCCTACTCCTACTTCTATATCTAGGACGAGAGAAAGAGAAAGGGGGGCGACTGCGTGTGGCGCGCGGCGCCCCCAATTGCAACTCCGCCCACGGCGACCCGCGCGGGGCCACCGCTGGAGTGGTTTGCCAGGGGCGAGCCGCCACCTCGCGCCGCGGTTCCTCCTCCTCGAGCTCCCGCCACCAGTGCGTGAGAACCAGTCCGCCGCCGCCAGACACCTGCCCCCGATCGCAGCGCGGCCGCGGCGAGGCTCCACCGTCGCCGACCCGCCGGCGGGCGCCCCCGGGTGCCCGCAGGAGAGAGACACGGGCCGCCGGAGGACGAGGACCCGAGAGCGGAGCAGAGAGGAGAGTCCCGGCGCCGGAGGAGACGCACAGGAGGACCCCCGCGCGGCGGAACCTCGGCGGCCGCCGGTCATCGAGAGGCCGGCGTCATCTGGCGGAAGGAATGGTCCTACTCGCTCCGCATGTGCGGCCTTCTACTTTGCCGGGCGCTGTTGGATGGTGCGTCCGAAGAGCAACCTGCGCGCACTCGGGGGATCCGCCGCGCCCGGGGCGTCCTTACGCGCACGGCGTACGATCCGATGATCCAGGACGAGCCCAGATCGTTGTTTTTTTTTTTGCAAAAATGACGATATATTGACGGCACTACCACATCAATCTATCGGGCCCTTCCGAAAGTAGACAAGTCGAATCTACCTAAACCGAAGTTTACCAGTCTGCCTCGCTACGAAGTAGAAAGTAGCAAAACAGCTGGCCATGAGCCCACCCTAAGAGAGTCCTGTCAATAGACTGCGCGAGCAAGGTTTCTCGTTTTCCGATAGCCTGCCTATCCAGCGAACAGCCTACAACAGGATGCATAAGAGCACATCCCTCTAAAAGGGAGTCAGGAAGCAGGAAAGGATCTGCGAAGAAACCCAACCTCAGAGTAAGGCGGCGATGAAAAAGAAAACGTAGCGTCGCGCGTGTCGCCTACTCCTACTTCTATATCTAGGGCGAGAGAAAGAGAAAGGAGGGCGACTGCGGGTGGCGTGCTTCGCCCCCAACTCCGCCCGCGGCGACCCACGAGGGGCCGCCGCGGGAGCGGTTTGCCAGGAGCAAGCCGCCACCGCGCGCCGGAGTCCCTCATCCTCGAGCTCCCGCCGCAGTACGTGAGGATCGATGCGCCGCCGCCGAGACCGCGCCCCAGGCCGCCGCGAGCCGCGCCGGATGTTGCCGTCTCCGATCCGCCTGCGAGCGCCCCGGGTGCCCGCGGGGGGGAAGAGAAGCACGGGCCGCCAAGGGACAAGAACCCGGAGGCGATGCGGAGAGGAGGAACCGCGCGCCGGGAGGGGTTGGTGACGCGAGCTGGGAGAGCGCCGGATGGCGCGACGGGCCCCCGCGCAGCAGGCGGCGGTGAGGCTGGCGTCAGCTGGCGACTAAGGCGATCCTACTCGCTTCGGCTCTGCAGCCTTCTACTCTGCTGGACGCTGTTGAATGGTGCGACCGAAGAGCAACCTGCGTGCACGCGGGGGATCCGCCGCGCCCGGGGCGTCCTTACGCGCACGGCGCACGATCCAGGACGAGCCCAGATCGGCGCCAGACCCGCCGGGCGCGGCTATCGATCCTTCCCGAGATTGCGCTAGCTGCCAGCGGGCGCGATGTTCCCGGGCTTGCCGGAACGCCAGCAGGCTGCAGAAGAGGAAGCTGCTACGCACTGTCCCCCGCGGGGCGCACGAGGGCGCCGCCAAGGCGGCCCTCGCAACCCCGTACCCCCCCGAGGGAATCCAGGACGAGCCCAGATCGGCGCCGGACCCGCCAGGCGCGGCTGTCGATCCTTCCCGAGATTGCGCTAGCTGCCAGCGGGCGCGATGATCCCGGGCTTGCCGGAACGCCAGCAGGCTGTAGAAGACGAAGCTGCTAAGCACTGTCCCCCGCGGGGCGCACTAGGGCGCCGCCAGAGGCGGCCCTCGCAACCCCGTACCCCCCAAGGGAATCTGACTTGTGTCCTCATTGTGTACTACGAGTGGGTACGCCCACCGAAGATCTTAAAAAATAGTTTATAGCAAGGCCAAGTCAGGCTCCGCCCCCCCCCGTCCCCCCCTCGTTTGCTACCTGGGTACAAGTACACCTGAGTTAAAATTGACCAATCACCAAATCGCCCGAGTTTTAGACTGGGGCTCTTTGACTCGACTCGCGTGGATAGGAAACTGCAGGTATACTCGGCCTAACTCGTGATACTATAGCACGCTGAAGACAAGCACGGGGGGCTCCGCCCCCCCCCCCCGCACCCCCCCCGCTTGCTAGCTGGGTACAGACCGTACGTATATATATATACAGCTTTTAACTCGATGGATTTAAATTGACCAATCACCAAATCGCTCGAGTTTCCGACTGGGGATTTTGACGTACCCATCCTGTATGATTTAAATTGAGCAATCACCAAATTGCCCGAGTTTCAGACTGAAGCTTTTTGACTCGACTCGCTGTAGTAATATATTGGCATTTTCCGCCAGCGGAAGGGTCCCACGCTGTGGTAATCGATTGGCTTTTCTGCCAGCTTGATTTTGTACTACTCAACAAATGAAATGTACAATTACACCATTGGGCGATGTTTCCAGTGGCATTGTTTCGCTTCTCCAGGCTCACACCAGCCGTAGTTCGCAGGTTGCAAATGTCAAATTTGGCAGCAAAAGGTAAGCGGCGTTTGCCGAGTTGCAATTTCCCAGCCTGGCCTGGTACTGTGGTGAAAAGGTACTACAGTTCATTGTACTACTGTTAATATGCGAGACCACCCTGCAGCTGCACAGCCCTGCAAAGAATCGTAAATCATGGAAGGCCTGTACACTGTGATATGTGAGAGAATGAAGCTACTAAACATCTGACACTAGAAGCGAGCGAATACTAGTTGTAAAGTGGAGAAGCAGATCGATTAACAGGGAAAAAAGGGTAAGTTGCAAGCCCAGAGAAATCTACATCAACAGATGGGAGAAGCATGAGAAGGCAGAAGAATTATTGATCGGAAGTAGCAGCTGGCCACCGCCTAACAAGCTCAGCTGTGCGAAGGGGCCCGCCGCAGCCGTTCACGACGTCCGGGGGCGGGTGCCCGCCTCCTCCTCCCCGTCTTCCGACCGCGGGGCGGCCGAGCGCGAGTCGGCCCCGTCCCCTTCCTCGCCCTCCTCCTCCTCCTCGCCGCCCTCCCTCATGCGCGCCATCCCCATTAGCAGCTGCGTCAAAATCAAATCAGTTCGCATCAAAGGATCTCATATAAGTCAACGGTTTGAGGAGCTGGATCGGATAGAGAATCCTAGAAGCCCTATAGTACAGCTTATCATAAGCTATAAGCTAAAGTGAGCCATGAAAAGCTATAAGCTATACCTGGAGGAGCTGGAGCCGCTGCTGGAGGGCCTCGCGCTCGATGCTCCCGCGGTAGCGCTCGCCCAGCGCCTCCGCCTCCGCGCCCCGCCCCGCCGCCCGCAGCGCCCCCTGCGAAGCGCCTTTTTAAGAAGCCGTCTCTAAAGAACCGCGGATTAAACTAGAAGGATTCCATCTTTCTGCTGTATCAGATTAAGATCTAGATCCCGCCGCCCGCAGCGCCCGCAACGCCCTCTGCGCCCTCGGCCGAGAAGGGAAGCGCTGGGTGGGGGCAGGACGGGAGGGGGGGTAATGGAGCTGGGGACTCTTAAGCTTACTAGTTCGATCCCCCCCGGCCTCTGTCTAGCTAGCCCTGGAAGCTAGAAGCTCAAGCCGCTCAAGCCGCCCCGGCTCTAACCCTAGCCCCTAGCCTCTAGTTCGATCCCCCCCGCCTCTGGACCGGGGGCCGGGCGCGCCTGCTCCTCCTCGAGGAGGGCAAGGGCCTCCTCCAGGGGCCCGACCTTCGCCGCCTCGCCAGAGCGCCGCTGCGCCCCGGTCGGGTCAGACTCTGAGGGAGGTCGCAGGGGCCGGGTCCAGGTCCAGCTGCAGGGGACTCCAAACTCGAGCCGCAGCGAGCTTTACTAAGCTTTCTATGATTCTAGAAGCTTTTCCAAAGAACATTTAATTCCTTTGCTGCAACGAATGAGAGCCCTCCCGGGCACCTCGAGGAAGGCGGATGCCGGCCCCCGCCAGGCCCTTGCCCCCGAACACCACCTGCGCGAATCCAATCGGATCGGGTCGGATCGGACGGGGCGCGCGCGGCCGCGGGGTGCCGGCGCCGAGATTGAAGGGCGTTAGTATATATATAAAATACGGTCATTTCAATTTCATACGATGCTTCTCTTTAATCTGTTCGGTACGGCCCGATTAAACTAGGGGGAGCGATTGGCGAGAGACCGAAGCGCTTAACACGAGCTAGTACGCATCTTAATGCATATCCAATGCTCAGTCTCTCGCGGACGCGGTACAAAAATTTCCTAGATGTATGGCCATACAAAGGCGACGACGAAAAGGCCAGTTTCGCGGCGAGCTAGCCGAGCTAGCAGTGCGCCCGGCCGGCGTCTTATTGCCCCAGCGTTCGAGTCCCGGGAAGGGCAGTTGGGGGGAGCGGGGGGGCCTGGGCGGGCCTTGAGCTGCCTTGAGCGATGGAGGGCTGAAGAGGGGGCCGGGGCGCAGCGACTTCCGAGGCCAACTTTTGCGCGGCGAGCTTCTGGCGGGAGACCAAAAATGTTTTTCATCTCGGCTGATCTAAAATGCACTTCCTACCTGCCCGGTCTCGCGCCAGTCACTCGCTGTGCTCCGCTTTAATTTCGGCTGGACTTGTATGGCATTTCTTCTAAAAGGCTTATTAGAGGCTTCCCGGGCCCCGGGCCCAAGCTTACTAAAGGCGTCTAAGAGCGGCGAGCTGCCACCTCGGCTTATTATACCCCACGTCCTAGATGATATATTCATATCCGGTCCTAGAGGCTTATTATAATCAGGGGCGCACGTCGAACGCGGCGACCCTGCTGCGCTGGGCCACCTCCGCCTCGTCGAGCCGCCCCTGCGCGCGCGCCCCGCCCCGCCACATCAACACCGGGAAACGAAGGCGGTTCAATTCGGGGCGGGAGGCCCTAGAGCTCGGGTTCGGATTCGAACCTGCTCCTCGTACAGGTCCGCGAGGGAGGAGTAGAGAGTCACCAGCTGCCGACCCGCCCTCAGCGTACAGGGGGGAGGGGAATAGAAGGAGGGGTAGGCGGGCGTCGCGGCGCGCCTGCTGCTTGAACTGGGCGCGGCCGGCCCGCGCCTGCGCCTCCCGCACCGCGATTGCGCCCTGCGCCACGCGCGCTCGCATCAGCTCACATACTCTTTGGTTTATAGGTTTAAGCGCAAATCAGTTTCCAGTGTTTAGTCTGCGAGTCTAGCTCACGCTGTCTTTTGGTTTAGCGCAGAATGAGTTTATTCTGTGTTCTTCGGTTGATTCAAGCAAGCTTTGTTCAAGCTTTTTATAATGCTTTGATTACAGGCGGGGGTGGCTACAAACAGGCGGACCTTGTAGGTCGCCTCGGCCTCTGCGAGCCTGCCCCGGGCCCGCAGGACGTCCCCCAGCTGCGGCCCCGCCCGCCCCCCGGCCCCCGTCAGAGCGGGACGGGACGAGCCGCGATGGCGTTGTAGCGCTCTGAGGGCCTTCTAGCGGGGACGCGAGAGCGGGGGCGCGAGAAGGCGGGGGCGGGGGCGGGCCGACATCTAAAGCGGGCCGGGCCCGCGCTTGAGCTACAGATTTAGCGAGGGGCGGGGGCGGGGGCGGGGGCGGGTGGCGGGGCCGGGGCGGGGCGGGGCGGGTGGCGGGGCCGGGGCGGGGGCGGGGCGGGCCTGGATGGTGGCAGCGGAGGTGACGGGGTGGGCGGGGTCGAGGGCCGCCCCAAGGGCCCCAGCGCCCCCGCAGCAAACCCTCCGCCTCCTCCAGCCGCCCTGCGGGGGAAAGGGAAGGACCGGTCAGCAATCGCAGGCGGCGGGAGGGAGAGCGGAGGATGGGGTGGGGGGGTGGGGGTGGGGGTGGGGGGGTGGGGGTGGGGGGGGGGGGGGTGGGGGGGGGGGGGGGGGGGGGGGGGGGGGGGGGGGCACCTGCTTGCGGCGGATCTTGGCGAGGTCGCAGTCGCAGCCGGCGCTGAGCCAGTGGCGGGGCCAAGCGCAGCCCGCCGGATCTTCCGCGCCCGCTGCCCGCAAAGTTAGGAAGGGCTGAAGCCGGGGGGGCTAGCGCTAGAGTCTAGAGCGAGCTTGGCTGGCGGGGCTAGCGCTCGCGTCTTAGAGCTCGCGAGCTCGGCTATGAAGCGGGCGGGCGGGGCGGGGCAGGTGGCGCGGGCTGCACCTCGAGGAGGCCCGTGGCCTCGTCCAGGCGGTCCTGCGGGCGGGCGGGTCAGATCAGAGATCAGATCGGATCAGATCAGATCGGATCAGATCGGATCAGATCGGATCGGTTGGGATCGGATCGGATCGGATCAAATCAGATCAGGCTTGGACGGCATCGTTTATTTATCCTCGTGCAAGGCGTCACCGTCTTTAGATTCCCCTATGTAATTTATATTCCACTTGAAGAGAAGGCGCAAGGTTAACGTTGAAGTCGAGCGGGCGGGGGCACCGTCTCGGCGCAGAGGCCGGCAAGGTTGGCGAGCTCGCGGGCCGCGTTGCGGTGCCGCGGCCCGCGCGCCCCCTCCGTGACCCCCAGCGCCCGCTGCCCGCCACGCGCGCGCACCCGCGAGATCAGCGAAGGCGGCGCGGCTCGAGATTTCCTTTACGTCCTCGAGCCCGCAAATTCGAGGTTTCCTTTATGCCCTCGAATTCGAGGTTTCCTTTATGCCCTCGCTAAACGCCTTCGTTCAGTTCGCACCCTCATGAGGAGCTCCGGATCCGCCTCCTCGAGCTTCTCGGGGGCCCCGCCCTCCCCCGCCCCGCCCACCTGCGCGGCCGCCGGACCGGGTCGGATCAGTTCAGATTGGCAACCGGTCCGGACCGGAGCGGATGGCGCTCTCTAAAGCGTTCCGGCACGGGTTCATGGCTACCACGGTCTTTGGACCTATCGCCCGGCGCGGGTCGGACCGGATCCGGATCGGATCGGATTAAATTGTCATCCGTCCTAGATCTTTAGATCTAGATTCCGCCGTCGCGACAAGCTCGTCTTTATATTAGATCTAATTATAAGAGCCGCGGTCTCATGGCCCGCCCGTCGCACAAAGGGCCGCCCGACCGTGAGCGCGCCTGGAGGAGGAGAGCGAGGGAAGAGAGATCGCCGGCGAGCTCGGGGTGGGCCGGCCCAAGCGCCCGCTCGTCGATCTCCAGCGCACGCTGCGGGCCGGGCCGGGGGCGATCAGATCAGATCAGACCAGACCGATCAGCTGCAGATCCTCAGAGAATACACTTTGAGAATCGCAGCTATGAAACGAGCGATTCTCAAAGTGTATTCTCTGAGGATCTGCAGACACTCAAGAATCGCACGCGGAGGAGCTCCAGGAGCGGATCTTTAAGATCTAAAGATCTTAAGATCTAGAGATATAAAGATCTTGAAGATAGTCAAAGATCTCCCACCTAAAGATCTTACAGACACTCAAAGATCTCCGACCTAAAGATCTTAAGAGGAATGCTTGAAGATCTCAAGATCTAGATGCCGCGGGGCCGCACGCGGAGGAGCTCCTCGGCCTCGTCGAAGCGCGCCTGCAGCTGCAGCTGCGCAGCGAGGGCAAGGACGCGTTCAGCACGGGGCGGGGCGGGGCGGGACAAGGCGGGCCGGGCGGGGATCTTGGGGCGGGGCGGGGCGGCGGGCTGGCCCAGAGCGATGGAGGGCTGAAGAGGGGGCCGGGGCGCAGCGACTTCCGAGGCCAACTTTTGCGCGGCGAGCTTCTGGCGGGAGACCAAAAATGTTTTTCATCTCGGCTGATCTAAAATGCACTTCCTACCTGCCCGGTCTCGCGCCAGTCACTCGCTGTGCTCCGCTTTAATTTCGGCTGGACTTGTATGGCATTTCTTCTAAAAGGCTTATTAGAGGCTTCCCGGGCCCCGGGCCCAAGCTTACTAAAGGCGTCTAAGAGCGGCGAGCTGCCACCTCGGCTTATTATACCCCACGTCCTAGATGATATATTCATATCCGGTCCTAGAGGCTTATTATAATCAGGGGCGCACGTCGAACGCGGCGACCCTGCTGCGCTGGGCCACCTCCGCCTCGTCGAGCCGCCCCTGCGCGCGCGCCCCGCCCCGCCACATCAACACCGGGAAACGAAGGCGGTTCAATTCGGGGCGGGAGGCCCTAGAGCTCGGGTTCGGATTCGAACCTGCTCCTCGTACAGGTCCGCGAGGGAGGAGTAGAGAGTCACCAGCTGCCGACCCGCCCTCAGCGTACAGGGGGAGGGAATAGAAGGAGGGGTAGGCGGGCGTCGCGGCGCGCCTGCTGCTTGAACTGGGCGCGGCCGGCCCGCGCCTGCGCCTCCCGCACCGCGATTGCGCCCTGCGCCACGCGCGCTCGCATCAGCTCACATACTCTTTGGTTTATAGGTTTAAGCGCAAATCAGTTTCCAGTGTTTAGTCTGCGAGTCTAGCTCACGCTGTCTTTTGGTTTAGCGCAGAATGAGTTTATTCTGTGTTCTTCGGTTGATTCAAGCAAGCTTTGTTCAAGCTTTTTATAATGCTTTGATTACAGGCGGGGGTGGCTACAAACAGGCGGACCTTGTAGGTCGCCTCGGCCTCTGCGAGCCTGCCCCGGGCCCGCAGGACGTCCCCCAGCTGCGGCCCCGCCCGCCCCCCGGCCCCCGTCAGAGCGGGACGGGACGAGCCGCGATGGCGTTGTAGCGCTCTGAGGGCCTTCTAGCGGGGACGCGAGAGCGGGGCGCGAGAAGGCGGGGGCGGGGCGGGCCGACATCTAAAGCGGGCCGGGCCCGCGCTTGAGCTACAGATTTAGCGAGGGGCGGGGCGGGGCGGGGCGGGTGGCGGGCCGGGGCGGGGCGGGGCGGGTGGCGGGGCCGGGGCGGGGCGGGGGCGGGCCTGGATGGTGGCAGCGGAGGTGACGGGGTGGGCGGGGTCGAGGGCCGCCCCAAGGGCCCCAGCGCCCCCCGCAGCAAACCCTCCGCCTCCTCCAGCCGCCCCTGCGGGGGAAAGGGAAGGACCGGTCAGCAATCGCAGGCGGCGGGAGGGAGAGCGGAGGATGGGTGGGGTGGGGGGGTGGGGGTGGGGGGTGGGGGGGGTGGGGTGGGGTGGGGGGGGGGGGGGGGGGGGGGGGGGGGGGCACCTGCTTGCGGCGGATCTTGGCGAGGTCGCAGTCGCAGCCGGCGCTGAGCCAGTGGCGGGGGCCAAGCGCAGCCCGCCGGATCTTCCGCGCCCGCTGCCCGCAAAGTTAGGAAGGGCTGAAGCCGGGGGGGGCTAGCGCTAGAGTCTAGAGCGAGCTTGGCTGGCGGGGCTAGCGCTCGCGTCTTAGAGCTCGCGAGCTCGGCTATGAAGCGGGCGGGGCGGGGCGGGGCAGGTGGCGCGGGCTGCACCTCGAGGAGGCCCGTGGCCTCGTCCAGGCGGTCCTGCGGGCGGGCGGGTCAGATCAGAGATCAGATCGGATCAGATCAGATCGGATCAGATCGGATCAGATCGGATCGGTTGGGATCGGATCGGATCGGATCAAATCAGATCAGGCTTGGACGGCATCGTTTATTTATCCTCGTGCAAGGCGTCACCGTCTTTAGATTCCCCTATGTAATTTATATTCCACTTGAAGAGAAGGCGCAAGGTTAACGTTGAAGTCGAGCGGGCGGGGGCACCGTCTCGGCGCAGAGGCCGGCAAGGTTGGCGAGCTCGCGGGCCGCGTTGCGGTGCCGCGGCCCGCGCGCCCCCTCCGTGACCCCCAGCGCCCGCTGCCCGCCACGCGCGCGCACCCGCGAGATCAGCGAAGGCGGCGCGGCTCGAGATTTCCTTTACGTCCTCGAGCCCGCAAATTCGAGGTTTCCTTTATGCCCTCGAATTCGAGGTTTCCTTTATGCCCTCGCTAAACGCCTTCGTTCAGTTCGCACCCTCATGAGGAGCTCCGGATCCGCCTCCTCGAGCTTCTCGGGGGCCCCGCCCTCCCCCGCCCCGCCCACCTGCGCGGCCGCCGGACCGGGTCGGATCAGTTCAGATTGGCAACCGGTCCGGACCGGAGCGGATGGCGCTCTCTAAAGCGTTCCGGCACGGGTTCATGGCTACCACGGTCTTTGGACCTATCGCCCGGCGCGGGTCGGACCGGATCCGGATCGGATCGGATTAAATTGTCATCCGTCCTAGATCTTTAGATCTAGATTCCGCCCGTCGCGACAAGCTCGTCTTTATATTAGATCTAATTATAAGAGCCGCGGTCTCATGGCCCGCCCGTCGCACAAAGGGCCGCCCGACCGTGAGCGCGCCTGGAGGAGGAGAGCGAGGGAAGAGAGATCGCCGGCGAGCTCGGGGTGGGCCGGCCCAAGCGCCCGCTCGTCGATCTCCAGCGCACGCTGCGGGCCGGGCCGGGGGCGATCAGATCAGATCAGACCAGACCGATCAGCTGCAGATCCTCAGAGAATACACTTTGAGAATCGCAGCTATGAAACGAGCGATTCTCAAAGTGTATTCTCTGAGGATCTGCAGACACTCAAGAATCGCACGCGGAGGAGCTCCAGGAGCGGATCTTTAAGATCTAAAGATCTTAAGATCTAGAGATATAAAGATCTTGAAGATAGTCAAAGATCTCCCACCTAAAGATCTTACAGACACTCAAAGATCTCCGACCTAAAGATCTTAAGAGGAATGCTTGAAGATCTCAAGATCTAGATGCCGCGGGGCCGCACGCGGAGGAGCTCCTCGGCCTCGTCGAAGCGCGCCTGCAGCTGCAGCTGCGCAGCGAGGGCAAGGACGCGTTCAGCACGGGGCGGGGCGGGGCGGGACAAGGCGGGCCGGGCGGGGATCTTGGGGCGGGGCGGGGCGGCGGGCTGGCCCACCTCGTTGGCGAGGTTGCGGAGGGACTGGGCGACGGCGGGTTGCTCTGGCCCGTACGCCCCCTCCCGCACCTCCAGCGCCCGCTGCCGGCGAGCGAGCGGGCCGGCGTCAGATAGATCGCTTCGCGTCCGTCGACGTCTGCTTAACTTATCCGCTGCTTGTGTAATTGTGTCTTGCGGCTCGTTCTCTCCCAACTCATATATAAAGGCCTAGGGCCCCTTGCAGATCTAGAGCCCTAGCCCTTGCGCTGCTTTGTAATTAGGTCATGCGGCTCGGCCCCATGCAGCTTTAGAGCCCGGCCCGATGCATCCAGGGCCTCTTAGGGGAAGAGCGGAGGGGGCGGCGCACGTACCCGGCATGTCTGCTCGGCGTCCGCGATCGCACCCTTCATCGCCTGCGCGCGCCCCGCCTCAGCCTTCGCATTCGCATTCGCTCCCCTCGAGCCCTGGCCGGTGGCGGGGGCGGGGCGGGGGCGGGGGGGCGCGCCCCGCGCCCCTCTTCATCCCGGCCAGCCCTTCGGGCGGGGGCGGGGGCGGGAGCGGGGAGGGGCGGGCGCGCCTGGAGGTTCGCCACGTTGTTGAGCACGATGGCCACCTACGAATCGGACACAGATGCGCATCAGCCGCCGCCGCATCCCCGGGGCGGTTATATGCGTAGCAGCCGCAGGAGAAATTTTATTTGTTCGCTTCTTTGCAATTTAGGGCGTTCCGGCTGCCGCATTGCGTCCTCTTCACATTGAGACGAGCCGGGCGGGGCGGACCTCGGGGTGCTCGGGGCCGTGCGCCTCCTCCTTCATCCGCAGGCACTGCTCCAGCTCCCTGCAGGCGCGCGAGAAAGCGAACAAATACAATAAGAATCAAGACAGCATGAGATTCTAGCTGTAAAGCGTCTAAGCTTGTCTTGAAACAGATCCGCTTCTCAGCTTGTATTCATAAAACGCACCGTTTAGCCTCGTCAAAGCGGCCCTGCTCCTGGAGGGCGCTGGCGAGGTGGAGGCGCGCGTTCGCCGCCGCCTGCGACCCCGCCCCCGACGCCTGCCCCCGCCCGGGCGTGAGTGGGGGAGCCGGGGAAAGGCGGGCGGGGGAGAAAGGCGCGGGGAGTCTTTAGCATGGGAAAGAAGACCTCTTTAAGCCCCCTTGGGCGGGGCGGGGCGGGGCGGGGCGGGGCGGGGCGGGGCGGGGCGGGGCGGGCCTGCTCGGCGATGCGGAGGGCGCGGCGGAGGACGGCCTCCGCCTCCGCGTACTTGCCCCGCTCGAAGAGCGTCTGCCCGGAGGAGCGCAAGTCAGCCAGAATTCTCTGAAATTCTCCGGAATTTCTCGAAATTTCCGGAGTTTGGTCTCTTTAGAAATATATGTATCGCTCGCTCCGAGGCTCGCTCTCGGGCCGTCGATCGGATTCGGGGGCGCCGACGCGCGCACCTCCGCGAGGTTGCTGAGGGTCTTGGTGACGGCCTCGCTGGCCGCGCCCTCCGTCCTCTCCTGGATCTCCAGCACCCGCTGCGTTGTCCGGTTAGCCCTTGCCTAGCACTAGCACAAGATCTGCGCGGCCTGTGTCTACCTTGTACAGCTCGTGGGCCTTGTCGTACTCGCCGCGGTCCACGCGGATGCCGGCCAGCTGCGACAGCGCCTGCAGGTGGAGCAAATCCGAGCAATTTCCAAGTTACCTCGCGCGAGGAAGCGCGGGCGCGAGCACGAGCCCCAGGCGCGCCTGGCCGTACTCGCGGGTGCCTTCGCCGCCTCCGCCGGCGCCGCCGGGGCGCGCGGCCGCCTCGCGCATCGCGACACTCCGCTCGACGAGCGGCAGCGCCGCCTCGAACTCCCCTGCGCCCGCGGCCCGCCCCGCGGGTCAGACTCTGAGATGGAGAGAAAGAAAGCAGGCGATCTAAGCGGCGCTCTCGCTTCGAGGCGGCGCCCATGGCCACTCGCGCTCAATCAATCGTAATTGAGATGGAGTGAAAGAAAGCACGCCCAAGCCGCCTTTACCTTCTGTTTAGAATGGGATTAAGCTTGGAAGTCACCGAGGACGCGGAGGGCGTAGCCCAGCTAACTAGTACTATAGTTTGGCCCGAGCCGCCTTGAGCTGGAGCGATCTAAGCCCCATGGCCACACGCGCTCAATCGCAATCTAGAGCTCATGACTGCAATCAGCTGATTATAGTTTGCTATAAAATATCTAGAGCTCCGCCGGAGAGTTTGGTTTCGCCGGCCCATCGATATCGATATCGCACCGAGGACGCGAAGGGCATAGCCGGCGGTGGCGAGATCCTCCGCCACCCGCCCCGCCTGCTCAGACCGGATCAAATCAGAACAGATGGAATTAGATCGGATCAGAGGGGCGCGGCAGCCAGCTGGCATGGGCCGCGCGCGCGCCTCGCGCTCGGTGGAGGAGTCGAGGGCGGCGCGGATGTGCCCCGCCGCCTCCCGCTGCGGGCGGGGCGCGCGCGGGTGAGTGGCGCGGATGAAGGGAGAGAGCGAGAACTCGAAGATCTCTTCCCTCCATCCCTTTCTTCGCCCCGGCGCGTCCTCGACCACGAGCATGTACCCCCCTCTTGACCCTCCCCGGCCCGCTCCGATCCGGATGCACCTGGCGGCCGGTGGCGGCCCAGTAGTGGGCGTACTCGTCGACGCTGCGCTCCGCCCCGAGGCGTCGCAGCACGTCCAGCTCCGAGAGAACCTGGCGGGCCATGGACCGTCACGGCGTGAGGCTTACTTACGCTAGACGGAATTAAAATTAGAATTGAGATTCTATTCTATGAGCAAAGAGACAAGTGGAGATGAGGGGCGGCTTTATATCTATTAAGGGAGCTTTACGAGATCAAGGGCTCTAGATCTCGGAGTAGGGCTTTGTTAGATCTATCTTGTGCTCTCGAAGTAGGGGATAGACAGGTAGGGCTGAATTCGAAGGACAGGACAGGCAGCCCGCCCCGCACCTTGACGAGGGCCTCCTTGTCGCCGGCCCGCTCGAGCTGCCACGCGCTCTCCTCCGCCCGCCGCTCCGACGGTGGCTGAGAGCAAAGTCAACGTAAAGCTTTCAGCAAAGTAGCAGTACAGTAAAGTAAAAGGGGGGCACCTGGGCGGCGAAGAAGGCGCCGAGGCGGGCGTGTGCGCGGCGGCGCTCCTCGGGGCGCCCCAGCCCGAACCGCCCCTCCGTTATTTGCTGGAAAAAAAACTTCTATGCGAGAAACTTCTTTCTATTATCAGAAAAAGCGACAGATAATAAATAAACCCCAAATATATATGTTACAGGGAGCGGACCTCGGCTGCGGCGCGGTGGAAGAAGCCGAGGAGGCCGTCTGAGACGAAAGAACGGAAATGTTCATTCGAAATTCGGAGTGCAGGCTGAAGGTTTCGAGAGGGGGGAGGGTGCGCACTGCGGTCGACGAGGGCGGAGGAGGCGGCCGCGAGGAACTCGGCCCACACCAGCGGCGTGCGCGCCTGGAGGACAAACAGTTTGCGGCGGCTAATTTAAGCCATCACGTGCAGAAAACAAGAAGGTGAGGCAGACGGACGGACCTGGGCGGGGGCGGGGCCGCCGGGCTCGGGGCGGGCGCCGCCGACGCCCAGCAGCTGCTGCAGCTCCGCCTCCGCCATCCCGTGCCTGCCCGCCGGACGAGATTAAGGTGGGAAAGGGAGTGGAGAGCACTAGGTGCGCCCGAGGAAGCACTAGTACTAGGGCGGTGTCCCCTCTAGCCTAGCTGCCCCTTGCCGCGCCCCGCCTCGCCCCCTGCGCTATCCCCCTACCCCCTCCCCGCCCGCAGCGCACGGACCCCCCCCGCCCCCTCCCGCCCCCTCCCGCCCCATCCTTTGAAGGTCTTTGAAGGTACTTGTGGGACCTGGCCGCGGCCCCCGACCCCGGCGTGAACGGACCGGGAGCAGGCGATGGCGCTGAGGGCCCCCCGCACGAGCTCCTCCCCGTAGAGACCCACCCACCGCTCGATCTGCGCGCGCGGGGCCACGTCAAGTCGCGCCTTGCGCGACTTGCTCTCTATTCGTTAAAGCTCTTAGGATGGAAACGCCTTCTAGTGCGTTCTTGAAAAGCTTCGAGTCCGGGGCTCCAGGCCTAGGTCTCTTCTTATCCCCGTATGGGGCGCACGAGGAAGGAGAAGAGGGGGGCGGGCCCCGCGCAGGCGAGGCACTGCCCGATGCGCTCCTCCAGCGTGTCGTGCACCGCTGCGCCCAGGGCGGGGGCGAGGGGGGGGGCGAGGGCGGCCGGCGCCGTCAGCGACCATCAATCAGGCCCAGGATTCCATGATCATGAATATTAATTGGATGTGAAGGTGGCGGCCGTAGTAAAGTTTGAGTGCGCTAGGAGGTTCTGGGGAAGCTCGAGAGGAAGGAAAGCTAGCTTAAGATCCTAATTAAATAACTAGAGCAAGAGGTTCTAGCACGGGCGGGGGCCGGGGCGCCGGGCTCGGGGATCCGGGGCGTGCACCGGACTCGCGGAGGAGCTCGAGGGCGACGGTGAGGAAGAGGGGGTTCGCCGCCTGCGGGGCCCCCGCCAGCCGCGCAAGCTGTACCTCCGGCAGGCCCTTGCTCGCCTGCGCGGAAACAGAAAACCCGGAACAGAAAAGCCCGAGCTGGTTAGAAATCAAAGCAAATTACAAGCTTAAGCGAATGGGAGGGAGGGGACCTGGCGGAGGTCGGCGGCGATGAGGGCGCGGCGCCGGGCGGCGTCCAGCGGCGCCACCTGCGCCCGGGGCCGCCCGAGCCGAGCGTCAGGGGCGTATACGTAGGCGACGGGTTTGATATCTAAGGGCCCCCTCTTTCTCTCCCTGGCTCTGAGCTTTGGGATTGGGCTCGAGCTACCTCTAACAGCAAGCTTAAGCTTAAGCTTAAGCTAACAGCAAGCCATCTTCCTCTCCGCCTCGCCTGGGGCGGATGCAGACATTCCCGCGCGCACGCGCGCACCTTGGCGAGGAGGTGGGCGCGCTTGGCGGCGGCGGCGCTGGCCTCGCCGGGCGTGCAGGAGAGGACGAGGCGGAGGCGCGGGGAGGCCGCGTGCGGGAGCCAGGGCAGCCGCTGCCCGGGGCGGCGCTTGGTTCAGCTTGGGCATGGCTTGGGAGGGCGGGGAGGGGAAGGGGGGAGGGGAAAGGGGGGGGGGCAGTAGGGGGGGAAGAGCGGACCTGAGCGCCATTGTCGGCGAGGAGCTGGGGCGGGACGCGGGTCGGATCAGATCGAATTCGAGGCGAACCCGTGCGCGAGCGACGTCGCAGAGGCTCCAGCTGGGTTCTATAATCTTTCTAGCTTTCTCTGACACTCCTCTCGGGGGGCGCGCTCGGATCAGATCAGATCTGACCTGGTCGACGGCGTCGACGGCGAGGACGAGGCGGCGCGGGGGCGACGCGGCCCCCAGCCACTCCGCGAACTTGTGCATGTCCGACGCCTGGCCGCGCCCGCGTGAGCGCTGATCGTGAGGCAGAGGTCGGAGCGGGCGCCCACCTCGTCGCCGGTGAGCTCGGGGGGCGCGGCGCGGGAGCCCAGCGCCTGCGGAGGGCGAGCGTGAGAGAAGGGGGAGGAGGGATGGACGGAAAGACCGGCCGCGGCCAGAGGCCGCCGCGGCCAGATCTAGAGGCCGCGAAGGGCTGGAGGCCGGCCATGGCCGGGGGCCGCAAAGGGCTGAACTGCAGCAGGCTCGCACCTTCATCTCCTCGACGACGCGCCGCATGAGGTTCGACGCCCGCGCGCTCTGCTGGCTCCCTGCGCGCGCCCCCGCTTATAATTAGCTGGAAAATTCTTCTTCGATTTCAACATTCTCCGCGGGGCGGGGCGCGCCGCCGACGAAGTGGAGGACGACTGCGTCGCCCGGGTGCGCATCCTGCCAGGCCGCCGCCCAGTTCGCCAGCAGCGCTGCCAGCGGCCGACGGCCTCAGAGGTGCGAGACGGATGGAAGAAGGGACGGGGGGGCGGGCGCGCCGCTCTTGCCGCAGCCGCTTTCGCCCAGGACGACCAGGACTTCGGGGCCTGCAATACACACGGGTCAGCTGGTGGCTGGCGGGGCGGGGCGGGGCGGGTTGGGGCGGGGTACACGTGCCCGAGGCGGCGGCGTACGCGTTCAGAGCCTCGAAGTCGTCTGCCGCGAAATCAAAACTCAGTCAGAGGGGTACTAGTACTCGAAGCTCGAGGCGACGCAGGTCAGAGATCCTCTGACAGTGCGTCGTAGGATGTTAGGTTGTTAGAGAGGTCATGAAGCGCCCCAAAATTTCTACCAAAAGATATTCAAAAAAGGCAGAAGCGGACCCGGGGCGGGGAGGTAGAGGCGGCGGCGGGCGGCGGCGAAGGCGGCGTGGGCGGCGCGCTCCTCCTCGAGCCAGGGGCGCGGCCCCGCGTCGGGGTAGTCCCGCACAACCAGCTGCGCCCCGAAGCCGCGTCAGACGCGTCAGCTGCAGAAGCTTCTCTGGAGGCGGGCGAGCAGCGGCGAGCCGCAGCCAGCAGTGGAGGCTCGAGGGAGCTAGCAGCAAGCTCGTAGGGGGCGGGGCTGACGCGTCAGAAGCAGAGGCGGGCTCGAGGGGGGAGGAACGGCGAGGGGCGAGGGGGGCGAGAGGGGCGAGGGGCGGCTGGCAACAAGCTCGAGCTTCGTCCAGGGTGGGGGGGGGTTGGGGGGGGGGGGGGGGGTTTGGGGGGGCGAGCCGCGGAGGGCGAGAGGCGAGGGGGGCGAGGGGCGCGAGATGGGCGAGAAGGGCGAGGGGCTGTTGGCAGCAAGGGTTGTGGAAGGGGGAGGGAGCATCGGAGGGGGGTACGGCCGCGCGCACGGCGAGGAGGTCGTCGTGGATGGCGGCCGCGAGCTCCTCCGCCGAGGCGTAGTCCGGGGAGCGCACCGGTACCCCGGAGGCCCGGATCCGCGCCTGCGGGGGGGGTACGTGTGCGTACGGAGGGTGGAGGGGGGTACGAGGGGGTGGAGGAGGGGTACCTTGAGCTCGGCGAGGCAGCGGGTGGCGTGGGGGCCCTCCTTGCCCGCGTCCGGCGCCGCCAGAGCCTCGCTGGGCGGAGAGGCGAGAGCGGGAGAGGATGGGGAGAGATTAGCGAGGAGATCGGGCGAGAGCTGAAGCTTAAGCTAAGCCTCACTTGGAGAAGTAGAAGAGGCTCGTCTGCCGGCGGACGTTCGGCGTCCCCTGCGCGACCGCTCGCCCCCGTGCGGGGGGGTCCGGGGGGTAGGGCGGGCTTCGTTCGCTCACGTCAGGGTTCACGAAGGCGCCCAATAGGATTTCGTGCTCCGTCACGCTGCGGAGAGGATTCGTAATTTAATATTCAGAGAGCTAGGATCGGGGGTACTCGAAAGCGGGACGGGGGTACAGTCGCCCACCTCTTCTCCGCGTACTGGGCGACGAACGGGAACTGGGGTAGGGCCCTCTCGATCGTCCTGCGGGGGTACTCGAATTCGATGGTCGCCGCGTGCGGGGGGGTACGCTCTCGAGCTCGCCTCTTCAGGAGCTCGTCCACGGGTGCGCCCGGGGCCTGGTGCCACCTGCGCCGAAAGGAGTCGACAGAGGGCACCCGCGGTCCCCTGGGGGTTCACGGGTACCCGTATCGTCCCTTGAGGAAGGCTTCGGGGCGAGGGCGGTACGGTTAATTTACGGAAAGTTGGGGGAAATTTTTTAAACGGCTGCGGGAGGATACCAACGAAGTACGTGGACCTGCCGGGGGTGTTACCGCCCGGGGGTTACCGGGAAGGGGCCGGGGCGAGGGGGGTACCTCATGACCTCCTCGAGACAGATGCGCACGACCTTCGGGGGGAGGGAGGGAACACGAGCGCTGTCGGATTGACGGAGGGGGGAGGGGAGGAAAGGGGGGGTAGTACCTCTCCTCCCTGCGCTTCGTCCGCGGTGATGCCCCAGCTGCCGCGGGCGGGGTGCCCCGCCGCCGTCATGATCAGTCAGAGCCAATAGCGAAGCAAACAGCTCATGGTCTCTCTAGGGCGACCAGCAGGCGCGGGCCGGGCGCCCGGCCGCCATCAGCTAGAGCTTAAAGCGAAGAAGCAAGACTCTAGACGCAAGGACTCTGGCAGGGAAGCTGGCTGCAGAGCGCGGGGCCGGGGATCGAACCGGAGGTCGACGGGGGTGAAGAAGAGGCCGCGGGTGGCGAGGGCGCGCCGCAGGCGTGCGACGGCCGAGCGGAAGAGCGCCTCCCGCTCCGGCTGCATGTCCTTGAAGCTGCGCGCCGGATCGGGATCGGAGAAGAGTTCAAGAAGGAGAGCTCTCGAGGAGCGCGCGCGCGCGTCCCCCTCACGGTCACGCACGTTGATGAGAGGAAGACGCGGACGACCCGGTCCCGCAACTCGCGCTGCGGAGCGGCCGCCGCTGCCGCGGCCGTCGTGGGCGCCGGCGCCGGCGCACGCGTCTTCAAATTCGGCGCCTGCTTGACGGAGGCGTCCTGGAAGTGGGGCGGCTGCTGTCCCGGGGTCGCCGCCCTTCCGATTGCTGGCCTCGCGGAGGCCGGCTTCGGGTTGGGGGCCTGCTGCTGCTGGTCGCTGGACGTGACGACCACATCGTAGTACGCTTCTCCGGCGAGCGAGCGCCGCGCGGTGCGAGAGCAGTTGCATCCCATCTCTCCCTACGCAGATCGCTCTGTGACGGGACGCGTCACCGGCGGATCAGACTCGTGGAAGATCGGCGCGCGGGAGCGACTTCGACCGCCGCGGCCGGCCGCCGATGTCGATGGTGCTGCGCGGAGATCGAGGCGGCTGAGCAGCGATCTGCCTCGCCTAGCTGCGAGGCTGTGCGAGCGTTCTGCGTTCGCTCCGCTGCGCTGACGGACGGATAAGGCAAGCAGCGCTGGCCGGATCAGTCTCTATCTAGATCTGTACCCCGTCCCGGGGCTGTTCGTACCACGGTAGACTGTCGGATCCGGAAATTCCGGACGTGACGAATTTAAACGTCGACGTCGGGGTTAGCGTTTCCGGATCCGGCCAAATATTGCCAAATTGCAAGGGGGGGTCAGCTGCTCAAACCCCCCTTGCTACCCGTCGGATTGTCTGTCCTTTTGTCCAAGTCGGCCAGTTCGCAACTCGGTCTTTTTTCCGTCTGCAAAAGTCTTTTTGCTGTAGCCCGACTCCCAGCGCCACGTACGTGCACGCCGCGACGGCGCGGCCCGCGGCCGTTGCCCATGCATGCTACGTACTAGGCTAGCTAAGAGCTGGCGAACCCGCGCGCCACGCCGCGGCCGCATAGGCCTGCTGCATGCGCGGTCAGGCTAGCTAACAGCTGGCGAACCCATGGCCATGGCCAGCGCAGCCCGCTAGCTAACAGCTGGCGGCCCCTAACACCGACTCGGCGAATCAGCCCGCGGGAAATTAAAGAGGCAGCCGCTGCCGCGCGCTACGGCAGCTGCGCATGCTGCCGCGCGCTAGGCCGTGGCCGGCAGCGAGCTCGAGGCAGGCGCGCGGAATGCATATGCGATCTAGATCTAGATCTAGTGATAGCGAGGGATAGCTATAGCGCTCTATGCAGACGGCAACAAGCTCATCGGCCGCTGCCGTGCGCATGCATGCACGTGGCGGGCGGCGCGCGCGACCGCGCGGGACGGCTCCGGAGGCGCGGCGGGCAAGGCTGATCATGAGGCGTGGCGGGCGGTCAGTATGGCGGCGCGGCTCGCCGGGCGGGGCGGAGGCGCGGCGGGCGGCGTCGCGGCTCTCGATCGATATCTCTGGGCGGGGCGCAGGCGCGGCGGGCGGCGGCGCGGCTCGCCGGCTGTGGCGGAGGCGCGGCGGGCGGCGGCGCGGGTCGCTGGGCGGGGCGGAGGCGCGGCGAACGGCCGCCGAGCGGCGCTGCTCACTGGGCCGGGCAGGGCGCAGGTGCGGCGGGCGGCGGCGCGGGCCCCAGGGTCGCCGGGCGGGGCCCGGGCCGGCCAAGGCCGGGCGCAGCGGATCCGGACAGCGGCGCGGCTCGGCGGGCGGGTGGAGGCGCGGCGCCAGCGGGCGGCGGCGCGGTGCGGCTCGCCGCCTGCGGCGGAGGCGCGGTGGGCGGCGGCGCGGCTCGCCGGCTGTGGCGGAGGCGCGGCCGCGGCGGGCGGCGGCGCGGGCCCCAGCCGTGCGGGGCCCGGGGCCAAGGCCGGGCGCAGCGGGCGGCGGCGCGGCTCGGCGGGCGGGTGGAGGCGCGGCGCCAGCGGGCGGCGGCGCGGCCTGGCGGGCGGGCGGGCCTCGGAGGCACGTCGGGTGGCCGCCGGGCGGCGCGGCGTACGCGTGCAGGGCTTTGTGTTCCAGTTCGAGTTTTCCAGGCCCTGAGGCCTACGCCTAGCGAGCGCTAGCTGCAGCCTGCATGCAGCTGCCGTCTTTGTTGTTTTATCATAAGACCCCACCTTGCACATCCTGAGACGAGCAGGGGCGGGGGCGAGTCGAAGACCTAGTATTGACTCAGTGATATCGATGATCGATCCGGCGCCGCGGCCGGGCCGCTGCAGCTGCCGCCGCCGGCGCCCGGACCGGCCCGCCGGCGGGCCGCCGCCCGGCCCCGGGGCCGGGGGCCGGGGCCCGGGGGCCGGGAGGCCCGGGACTCAGGGGCGGGAGCCTGCGGCGGATGTACATGTCGCGATCGGAGGTTCAAACGGGTTTTAGGTTGCGACTGAACTTGCGAGCGAAATTGCAATTGCGAGTGCGTACGTATACGCGTGGCCGGGAAATTCGGCAGGATTTCGATCGAATTCGGGGAGTCGGGGGCCATTTGGGGCCATTTGGGGCGGCGCGCTGTCTGGCCCGCGGCCGCGGCCGCCGCGCGCGGCGCCGGCGCTGGCCGCGCCGCCACCGCCGTACGCGTGACGTCGCGCGGCAATCATCTGAATGCTGCCAATTGCAAGACCGCCGCGTATTTATAATTACCGTGGCATATGCATATGCATGCGCTGATGATGCGCACCGTGGCACCTCGATCGAGTTGCGCTCGATCGCGAGCCGCGCCGCTCGCGATCGCTGCCTGAACTTCGAATTCGAAATTCGGTATACCGTACGTATACTGATATGTCGATCACGATCATGATGATCATGAGCTCGATCGCGAGCTGCCACGCTGCAGCTGCTGCCGCAGCTGCAGTGCTGATCATGACTCCAAGTGACGTCGCTGCTGACCGACGGACAGATTTATAAGCAGAATTCGAAGCCTTGCAATTGAAGCTTGTGATCAATATGATCAAGCTTAAGGCAAGCTTGCGCATGCGCAGCGAGTGGATCCCGGATATCACGGCTGATCATGATCCATGATAATGATGTCTGCGCATATGATCATGATGATGGCGACTCGCGATCCGATGATCCCGGAGTCCGCGATCGGACTTGAGCTCGCGATCGGTGACGATTTCTAGATCTACTGGCATGATCAGTGGCCCGTTAATGTGGCCGTTCGAAGTTAGTTCGCGGCAACGTTAATGTGGCCACTGTACATGTGGGCCGCCGGGCTATGGCCAGCCTGCGGCAACTAGAAATATGATGCGCATGCGGATGAACCACAATTTCGGCGCAATTTTCGGGTTTTGCAGAAATAAAGTGACGCCAGACTCGTAGTACAGTATAGAGGGGGGGCGACCCGGGCGAGACCGTGCAACTTCGACCGTGCGAGGGGCCGCCGGTGGGGCTGCACTGGGGCATAATTTCCCCGTATAATGCCCCCTAGCCTCCGAGGCTCTGCTTGTACCGATTCAAGTTTTTGAGGGGGCAGCCTGCGTTGATTCATATATGCATTCAACTTATAATTCGAAGTTAGAAGCCTTGAAGTTAAACTTAGAAGTTAGAACGTCGGTGACTTGAAATTTGAAAGTCTTGCATGGATGAACCCTCCGAATTCGAAGGCTCCGATCCGTGCACGTGACTCAGTGATCATCCATCACGAGTCTCACTTCGAGACTCTCACAAGAGTCACAATTGCAACTCACGAGTCACGGCCCCGGAGTCACGGGTATGATAGTACTCTCCTCGCTGTACATGTATATTTGCTTAAATATCTGGTATATTTGCTTCAGTATATACCGCATGCGCACGTACAAACGATTCTGACGATTGACGAATCACAGAGGCGAATCATCCTTGAAATCACGAATCAACTTCGACTTCGTACTGTGAACTCCGAAAATGAAAGGTCCGACAGTCTCCGAGACTCCGACTACCGTAGTACCGTGGTAGTAACTTACTAGTAACTTAGTAGTAAGTACCGTCCGAGTCCGGACTTTGGTCCTGGCCCCTGGGATCCGGATTCCGGATCGGATTCAGGGTTGTAGAAATTTTAGTCGGCCAAAACGGGACCCAAAATTTCGCGAAATTTTGGGTCCCGTTTTGGCCGACTAAAATTTCTACAACCATGATATTCCGAAATATTTTCGACCGTGTTTTTCGGAAATATTTCCGAAATATTTCAGCACCATACAAAGTCCGAAATATTCTCAAAACATTACATTCCGCCGCGTAAACACGCTCCAAAGGCCGCAAAACGTGTTAACAACATCATAAAGCATCGTATCTAACTCTTTGCGAGTGCTAGGGGTCTCGTGGCGACCAGGAAATGCGCCAGAAAGAAAGGGAGGTGAGGGGGGTACCCACCCTTCAACTTACGTTCTGGCCTCATTCCGATGTAAACCGTGCTGAAAAGCATGTACCACGAAGACTATGCTCTTTCTATACGATTGTGAACGTCATATAAGCCATCATAACCCCCCTACAGGGGGCGAAAAGGGGCTTTTCTGGATTAAATAATGATTAAAATATTATATAATATCCCGAAATTTTACCCCCTTCAAAGGCGGACCCGAAATTTTACCCAAAATTTCGGAATATTTCGGAAATATTTCGGCGCGAAATATTTCGCCTGACAACCCTGAGATTCGGATTCCGGAGTCCGGACTCCGGACCAATTTCCGGTCCAATTCCCGGAGTCCGTCGCGTCGACGTCCGATTGACGGTTCATGGATCGGCATAATTGGCGAAGGATCGACCAAAGGTCTCGGAGACTCCCCGACGAGTCACGACTCACGACTCACGAGTCCCCGAGGACCCCGACTCCCCGTGGGCCGTGGCCCCCGTACGCGTGAGCATGCCGCAGTGCGCAGTGGGCAGTGGGCACGGCCCCACGGGCCACGGGACGTCGAGCCGGCGAGTCTCAGACTCTCAGAGTCTAGATCTCTGGGAATTTGTGGGAAATCGATCATCGGATATCGATATCGCCGACTCGACGACGCCGAGTTCAACGGTTGCCAAGTTGGCGGAATTTTGCCGCGGAAACCGTTGAACGCGCGCGCGGCGCATGCGCAGGTCCGGCCGCAGCGCAGCCAGCGCTGGGTTGTAGGCTCGCAGGCTAGTCGCAGGCTCGCAGGCTGTCGCAGCGCGCGCGGGGCGCCGGGGGCCGCGGCCGTCCTAGCCTAGTAGCCAAGTAGACCGTCGGACTCTGACTCTCTGAGACTTGGTCGAGCTCGGCCTAGGCCTCGAGCCCGGCGAGCTCGCGATCGATATATATCTCCTCTCGCCGGGCGGGGCCAGCGTTGGCCGAGCTTGAGGCGCAGCTCTTAGCGGTCCGACGTCGACGGTGGGCATGCGCTTCTCCGCCGTTCGGCTCGCCTTCCTCCTGGCGGTGCTCGCGGCGGCGGGGCGGCCGCGAGGATGGCAAGCCTCCGCCGCGCCAGCTTTCCCCGAGGTTCGCAATCGAAACGGCTCCGCGTGCGCAATCCGGCAATCCGGTTTGCGGCACGGCGAGTCAAGAACTAGAGCATGCGCATGTCAACTCGGACGTCGGAACTGAAAAGTTCTGATTGAGATCCGCCCGCGCGCGCGTGCGCGCGTGCAGACGCTGACCGCCGACCCGTACGGAATGGCGCCCACATACACGTTCGAGGGCACGCTCTACGGGCAGCCGAACGCCAGCGAGAACACGGGGTACGCGGGGCACACCAGCTACCGCTTCTGTGCGGGGCGCCTCAACTCGACGTTCCACGAGAGGACGGTCGCAGGTGCGCGCGCGCGGCCGCCGCTGGCGCCGCCCCGCGGGCCGGGCGCCAGAGAGGTCATGATCAAGGTCGAAGCCTGAAGCGCGCTCACGCCCGGGGCGCGTACAGGCCAGTTCAACAACACGGCTCTGGCGGGCGCGATGGGTAATTGGAAGCACGCGCGAGCCGCCTGTCCACACAATTCAAATGCATGACCGTGCGCATGCTCGCTCGTGCGCGTGCGCAGCGATGCAGTACAGGTTCGCTTTGTTTATTTGATTTTATATGCTTCGATCTATACCCCGCTGATCATCAACAAACTCCACGTTGTAATACGCGCGCGCCTCAAATTAAATATTTTAACCTCCCGTGGACGGTGACTCGCAGCCCGTTCGATGACATGCTCTACTTATTCACGTCGGACGTCCTGGTCAGTCCGTCCTGGCCGGCCGCGGCTCTAGATCTGGATCTGGGTCCGCATATGCATCCCGATTGATATTTCTATTTCCGCGGGCGCAGATCCGGTTCGACTCGAACTGCAGCGCGCAAATCCTGGCCGGCCAGCCGGGCGTCCTTAGCCGGCAGACGATCGCCTCGGTCGACGGTGTCGGGTCCTCTGCCACGTCCGTTCTTACTTATATTATCAGACAATTCGCTGTTCATGAGCTTTAATGTATACGTATTTCGATCTTTGGGGGCTATCGCGAGCAGCATCGGATACGTTCAGGGAATGGCGATTGTCTCTGCGTCGGAGATCTACTTCGTCGAACACGTGAGCAACTCGACGAGTCAATCTCGATATCTCGATTCTTTTGAGCAACTTGATCGATCTGATTTGTTGCGGTCATTGCGATGGGCCGGGGTCTAGTTGTTTACGAACCCCACCTTTTTCGGCTTCATCCGCAAGATTAACCTCAACACGCTGGCAGTCTCCCAAGTCTACAACAGCGGCCCCCAGACACTCTTCCAAAATCGACCCAACAATTTGGCGGTCTCGATTTCATCCGACAACACGCCAGGACAGCGTGCGCACTGTAGCGGGCGCGCACAAAATGCACAAATGCATGCGCATGACGGCTTTGGAGCAGGTCTTTACTTCCAGTACAGGACCGGGGGCGGAACGGAGAACCGTCTCGGCAGCGTCGCTCTCGACGGTAATAAGGCTTCAGATATAAATCGTAGTTTTGATTACAAATTAAAAGAAGCTGCAAAAGCGGCGGCCTAAAGAGTAGTATCGGTCTGGGAATACAGCTGATGCATATGGCGCCACCGCGAAGGCACCGGCTACCGGGACGAACGGCAGGTGACACCAAGCAACAATCCCTTCCCCAACGGTCTGGCGGTACACCCCCTCGAGCCCCTCACGTTCTTCGCCTCGGCGGGGTTCAATGTCTGGAAGGTGCGCATACGCGCCAGCGCTGCGACATCTAGATCTCATCTCTCTCTTCTAGCTACAGACCTGTGATCAAGAACAAGCTCTTATGTATATAATCTGAAACGCAGGTCTAATCTGAAAACCATAATCTCACAAGCTCTCTTCTATAATTATAATAGACATCTGAAACGCATGCGCAGGTGGACCTCGTGGCGAACACGTCGACCCGCTTCGCACGGACCACGGGGATGCTCTACTCAATCACTGTTGTCGCCAGCGGGAGGTTCGAATTCGCCATTCGCCAGCGGAAGGTTGACGGATAATTCAATTTATGGTTGTGGATATATACAATGTCAAATTCTGCCCGTGGGAGCCGCGACCGTAGCGGTGACGCCGGTCTTCGGTCCGCAGCAACTTCCGCCTGGTGACCTCTTCCTCGGGCAACCCTGCGATCCTTGTGGTCTACAACGAGACCGGTGCGGAATATCGTGCAGAGCGTGGGGCCCGGGTCCGGACAGCCCCTGACGGGCTCCGCTTTTAGGGGGGGAGTGGGGATGGATCGCGCCGGGGGGTGCGTTCGTGTCCACTATCCAAGGCTTCATACCAACTCCTCTGTTGTGCGCACAACTGACCTATTTCGCACGATCGCGACGGGTCTTCTCACACTTTGAGGCGCGCGCGAAACCGCAGAACCTGTTCGGAAAATATCGCGAAGTTGAGCGATGAATCCATGTGGCTCGTCGCTGGCGTGAACTCCGCGGGCGCCGTTTACGCAACGTGGGGATACGAAGAAACGCCTGGTTCGCCATTTAAATATTCAAATGCGATATCATGATCATGATCAAGTCCTCAAAATGTTTTGACTCCGATATAGACGCGCCTCATACAATCTACGCGCACCGGCTCTTCGGAGCGCCCGCGGCGCTCCCGGCGGGGGCCCAGGTCTGGCCGGAGCCGAACCCGTACTGCGGGCCTCCGCCGCCCACGCCGTCGCCCTCCCCGAGCCCCACCGCCTCCGCCACCCCCTCCCCCTCCCCCACCGCCTCCCCGTCCCCGTCTCCTTCGGCGATCCCACCGGCGATCGCGAGCCCCACGCCTTCTCCTTCTCCTTCGCCGGCTGCAGGCTCCTCGGCTCAACCGCCCCTGGGCCCGACTCCGCTCGCTACGCCGATACCGATACCGGGGTTCGATTCCGCACAGCTTTCTACTCACAGGGCGTCCCCGCCCTGACGAGTTCGTCGCCACGTACACAGGACGCCGGCGCAGGTGCCAGGCCCGTCGGGCTCCCTGGCGATCCGCGCGATCGCAGGCATCGGCGCGGACGGGCGCGCGAGCCTGCCCCTCCCCTACGTGCTTCTCGCAGCACTCGACGCTTACGGTGCACGCGCTGCGTCTGTCACTGCCCCGGATTCGTACCAATCGCCATCCCAAATATTTAAAACCCATCAGGCGCCGACGCGTACGCGTTCGAGTGGCGGCAGACGTCGGGGCCGGCGCTGCCTCCCGCCGCCTTCGACCCGACGGGCCTCGCCAGCCCCCGCCTCAACATCTCGGGCGCCGCCCTCGCGGCCGCGGGGCCTGCGCCGGCCTTCTTCACGTGCGGCCGGGCACAAACGGCTTCAAATAAATTCACAGTTCGAAATTCCTCGCCGAGTCTTATATACCCGCGCGCAGGCTCAGGCTGCGGGTGGTGGAGCGGGCGACGGGCCGCTCTGAGAACGGCTCCTTCGCCTTTTCGACTTACGTGGGACCAAGTGCGCCATACCTGCCCGCACCACCGACAGCGCCTAGCGCGCGCTGACCGCGCCTGACGGGGCCTAGTCGTCGTCCGCGTTCCGACTTCCGGCGTCAAGGTTAACCCGTCGCAGCCCTCGAATCGAGGCTCGAACTCCGAATTCGAAGGTCCGAATTGAAGCTGCGCGGGCGCGCATGCGCAGATCGTCGTTCGCGTGGACGTGCGCGTCTCGGTGACCGTCGCCGTCTCCGCCTCGAGCTCCGCTTCTGGTTTCGCCCCAACTGCGACCAAGGTGCGGTCGATCGATCTCGAGCGACTCGCGATCGGCTCCGCAGCTCACCAGCGGAGCGCAGCCGGTGCGGACGGTGGGCGGCCTGCCCGCCTTCGCCCCGGGAGACGCCATCCCCTTCGAGCTGGCGGGCCTGCCCGACCTGAGCCAGTACGCCGCCGTCGCCTCCCAGGTGCGCATGCCCTGCGCTCTCGCCCTTTATCCAGAGCGTTCTTTCGAATTCTACGATTATTCTTCAGGCCTTCCGATACTCTGCCGTGCTCCTCCGCTTCTCTGGCAAGCGCCCTGCCGCAGTGCGCGCTTCTTGCGGAACGCGTCTCCTTGTGGGGATTCTCGCTTAACATGAAATATTGCACACTCCTCCGGATTCGATCCCGCGAAGAACATGACCGTGATCGCGGACGCGCTCCCGAGGAACGGGCCGGCGGCTGTTCAGCTCCCGGAGCGCCTGGATCGCGACGTCTACTTCCTGCGCCTAGAGGTCTGTGGCTGGACTTGAATTCAGCAGCAGCTGGTCTGACGCATTCGATCCGATGATCAGCTCCGGGCCCGCCCGGACATCGTCTCGCTCGCCACGGGCCGCCGCGGCATCCTCCAGCAGCAGCAGCAGCAGCAGCCAGGAACAGCGGGTGAGCATGAACCCTATATATATAGCTACTCTTGGCGCATAGCTATAGGCGCATCGATTGTTGCGATCGCCAAATCCAATGCCGATTCATACGTATACATTGCACGCGTCCGTACAGGCGATTTCTCGCTGCTCATCGCGTCTGGAGAGAGCCCCAACTTCGTCATCCAGCGCGCCTCCCGAGGAGGTCTGCGCACGCGCGCTCTTTGGTGCTCAAATGCTTCCAACTGCTAAGACGTCGACCGAACAGACCCCGAGCTTGGAGATAAGGCTGGCCAGGCGATCACAGTTATGACGGCCGTATCCGTGAGCCATTCACACTGCAAGCACACTGCTTTTCTCTGCCGTCGTTTAATTTCGGGATCGATCGGCAGGTGGGCCTCGCGGCGGCGAGCGGCGTCTCGTCGAGCCTGACGGGATCCAACAGCATCGGCCTTGGCGCGAAAACCATCGTCAACTCCGCCCAGTTCGCTTGTGATCGCGAGCTTTGA
This sequence comes from Cyanophora paradoxa, assembly GCA_004431415.1. Classification (NCBI taxonomy): domain Eukaryota; class Glaucocystophyceae; order Cyanophorales; family Cyanophoraceae; genus Cyanophora; species Cyanophora paradoxa. Next base: position 19,930 of record QPMI01000233.1, on the reverse strand, counting down.
TCTCTTATAAATCTGCTCGTTTTTGTGTTTGAGTTTTAACTTGATGGTGGCTTGTCGCGACAGTCTACTCCGTGTTCTTCGGCGGGAGGCAGAGCGCATACGCCAACTGCTCCAGCAAGCTCGACTGGACGCTCCTCTACTTCCCGCTTCCCTTCGCGGCGGCCTACTCGGGGAGGCCGCGCTGGCCCCCGGCTCCGACCCCGGCGCCGACGATAACGCCCGCCCCGCGGGGCCGGGCGCTGCTCTCTGCCCGTGACATCGCGGCGAGCAGCAGCGCCGAGTACTCGAGCGAGCGGCTCCAAGAGAGTGAGGCCGCTTCCGCCCCTGCCGTAAACTCCGCGCGCCCTCGCATGACGTTTCTCAGGTCTCTTTTACACTGGCATCATCACTGGCGCGGTGCGAGGTCATGTGCTCGCTCGAACACCGATTCCATTGACCGCCTCTCTCTCGACAGATCGGTCTGCTGCAGCTTATCGTTTTTTATCTCTGGCGTTGGAATACGGGAAAGCGCCCGCCCCGGGATTTCCGGCTGCCTCGCGGCCAGGTGGGGCTTGCGTCCTCGATATCAGACGATATTATTAGCTATAGTTTAATTTTGAGTTCGACTGTGTTCGTTCGTCTCAGGTCGTTATCGCGTACACTGCGCTCGAGGGGCTTGCCATTGGAGCGTGCGCCTTCAATTTACCTAGGGCAATGCCTCGTTTACGTACCGGTTAATCTGAACAAATTTTCGCATGCAGGGCGATGACAGCCTACTTCGACGCTGGATATTTGGGAGTTACGGCGGCCATTATCTTTGTGGCTGGATGTGGGAGCTTCTTGGCGGCCGCAATCTATGTGTCCTAGTCCGCCATTTTGTTTCCAGTGACTCATGCAAATGTGGCTATAATCGGTCCATAATCTAAACGCTCCGGCACAGCACCCTTTATGTGGAGAGAGCGACCGTCTTCGAAGTTGCGACACTGGCGCGTCGACGTCTTTTCGTCCATTCTTTTCGTCCATTCATGATCTTGTTGTTTTTACTATTCATCTCATGCTGATGATCGCCTTTTCGCCTGTTTCATGCAGGGCGCTCCGCTCAGCCAGCGTCTGCGGGACGCATGGAGTGTAACCGGCCGCACGAAAGGGGTCCTGCTCTGGGAGAGGGCTGGTTCCTGCGCCTCGGCCCTCTGGGAGTGGCTTTTCGAGGACTTTGGCGAGTGGCAGGTGCGAGAAGCTTAAGATCAAGCTTAACGTTTACGATATAATTAACATTCACTTAAGCTTAAAGTTAACATTAACTCAAGCTTAAACTTAAGCTTGATCCCAGAGCATCCGACTTCGCATCGACTGTTGTCTTTCTTTAACTTCTTCGAATTCAGATTAACGTGCCGGAGGACCAGCTTGAGGAGGACAAGCGGCGCCTTTTCAGTCGCTACCGCTTCCGCGTTGCCTTTGCCGTCCTCTTCGTCGATTACGTGCGCCGGCGCCGCGCGCAATTTAATTACATTTATAAGAGCTTTCAAGCCCGAATCCAATGCGGTTTCTTTCAATCGCGAAGCGGTACCAGGGGCTCGGGTTCCTGTTCGGCGTTTGGTGCGCTCCTTTGATTTCCATCTGGCACCTCTTCCAGATCCGGAGTAAACGACTTATCGGCAGGGACATCGCAAAGAAAGTCTGCCTGGCGGTTGTGGTCGCGACAATGGGTGCGAGCTATAAATCTGATATCGCGTGCGCACTGCGGCTATAGATCTCTGAATTCGAACTCGCAATCCAGCGACCGAGGAAGCCACGTCGTCGCTGGCGATTGGCGAGGTACGCTTCTGCATTCTCTCGCGCGGCCGCGGCCCCCGATGGGGAACCGCAATCGATCGCGATTTATTAACTATTCCACACGTACAGACGGCCGTCGCGCTCGTCTTTGTCTTGGTCGAGCAGGTATGTATTATTCGAAATGATTCTTCTTCTTCTCATATATTACAAAATTCCAAACAAGCTCCCGCGACGCCCCCGGCCCTCAGCTCTGGATCGTCGTTGGGCGCCCCTTCCGCAACCGTTACGACCACTTCCTCTGCTTCGTCCTCAACGCGGCCGACGTCCCCATCCTCATCTGCCTCCGCCAGGCGCGCCCTTACGAGACCCTATCCATTTCGCGACATCTAACGATTAATATTCGTGGTACTTTAATTTCAGGCCGCCGCCTTGGACCCTGAAGACCCGTTCGCGACTACCTGCATCAACGCCGCCATCGGGCTCTGGTTCCTCTTCTCCTTTTATTATTTTAATTCGCACATGCGCATGAATATGAATTGATCGTCCAAACTTCGTTCGCGCAGTCTCGCCAAAAGCGCGCTCCTGATGCTGAACCAACTCATCGCGAGCTGGCCGCTGCTCCAGGTGAGTTGCACTCTCGCAGTTTGGCTGCTTGTTTTCGAGAAACCTAATCGAAGTCCACGCCTCTATCTGCGCAGCTCGCAACGAAATCTGTGTACTCTCGGGCCCGGAGCTGCGCGCGGGGAAGCCGCCGGGAGATGTTCGCATCGCAGTCTCGCGATCGGTCGCGCCCAGCGTCTTCAGCTGCGTACGTCTACGATTCGGACGTTCACCGCCGCCACAAGAACGGCTACCGTCAATCCAACCCGAACGGGAAGCCTCCTTACCAGCTGCAGGATTGGAAGCCGGCTGTTGTGAACCTTTGATCCGCTCCTGTCCCCTCAGTTTCTAGTTTGTTAGCACACTATAGCTAGTTTATCAGCAGGTAGTGCTTGGTACATGGTACTGCTCGTCCTGTTCGGTGGGCTTGGCAATCAGCATATGTGAGGAGTCTGCAGCTGGCCGAAACGTGTACATGTGTGCGTGCGGGCTTGCTTGCGACCCCAGAACCGCTCCTAGGCCTGGCTAGTACTTATTATATTCTTCTTCCTCACAATATCGTTACAGCATGATTCTGTAATTAACATGTGATTAGTTAGGGAGATAAACTAACCTAATTGCTGCTCTCTGCGCAGAGTTTAAACCGTCGAAGAAATTATTATTAACTAGTACTACGAATGCTCGTCCGACCGTTCATATCTAAATATTTAGCTATAACAGGGCCTTTCTGGCTCTGCTTTCCGGGTGCACTTTGTCCGGAGCCGGGCCGGGCGCCACGTGCACCTACGGGCGGCGGAGCGCGAACTCGAATTCGAAGGCGGCGGCGAGGCCGGCCGCGAGCGCGAGGGCTAGGGCGGCCGCGAGGGACAGGGCGCCGGGGGCCGCGGGGGCCGCGGCGGCGCTGGAGACGCCCTCCGCGCTCGCAGCGTACAGCCCGAAGAGCTTCGTCCTCGCGAGCGCCAGCTGCGAATACGAACGCAGGGGCGCCGGGGTCGGGTCCGTCAGCCGGGGTCGCTGATCATGAGTGCGGGCGGACGCACGTTGAGCTGGTTGCTGAGGCAGGCGCCGTAGCCGGCGCCGGGCGCGCAGGGGCCGGCCTGCCCCAGGCGCCGGCGCGCGGCGAGGAGGAGGGCGCGGCGGGTGCGGTTGGCGTTGGACGCGGCCGGGAGGGCCGTCGGCGCAGGGGTCGCGGCCGCGCTGCCGCCTGCAAATTCGAAGACCGCGAGTAAGAAATCTGATCTAAACGCTAAAAGGAGACGGGAAAATTCCAAGGTAGAATGCCGGCTCACCGGCGCCTGCGGGGGCCCCGGGCGGGTCCAAGGCCTCGGGGAGGTAGAGGCCGCTGTCTGAGGTGTCGTTTGCCGGCATGCCCAGCGCCACCCGGAGCGCGATGCTGCGCATCGGAAGAAGAAAGGTGTTAGGGGCAGGAAGGAAGGAAGGGAGGGAGGGAGGGAGGGAAGGGAGGGCGGGCGGACCCGCCGGCGGCGCAGGAGACGTTTGCGACGTGGAGGGAGGTGCGGGCGACGCCGGGCACGCTCCCGTTCAGGATCCGGTGCAGCTCCCCTGCGGGAAAGTTAAATACGTGCAGGTGAGGCCTTTTTGGGTAGCGGAGGAGGGGGGTACGCGGGCACCGGCGATGGAGTACTCGACGAGGGCGCCGTCGAAGTCGACGTCGTCGTCGTTGGCCAGGTACCCCTCCGTGAAGTTCTGGGGTACCGGATCAGTTCAGACCGGGGCGCGCGAGGGGGAGGGGGAAGGGGGGCGGGGGGTAGCGGACGGCGCAGGCGGCGGGGACGGGTACGAGGAAGGTGCGGGTCGAGGGGAGGGCGGGGACGAGGGGTACGCCCGCCGTGAAGGCCATGTCCTCGTCGCGGAGGAAGAGGCGCGTCGCCTGCGAACGAAGGTGAACGGGGAACGGGGAGGGGAACGTTCGCCTTGGGGGGGCGGGGAGCGCTCGCCTGCTTGGGCTCGGAGCCGCCGACCTGAACGATGCGGAGGCCGTCCACCTGCGCGAACGAAGTCGGGTACGAATAAAGTTCGGCTCCGGGCGAGCGGCGCGCGCCGTGCGGCAGACAGAGCGCCAGCCAAGCTCTATCTTATATTTATAATTAGCCCTCTTATATATAGCTTAGCTTAGCTTAGCTGGCTAAGCTAAGCCAGCCAAGCAATTATAAGAGGGCTAATCATAAGAGGGAAGAGCTGTATGCTTATATATATAATTATATGCGATCCGGCCCTCTAATGATTGTATGCTCTTATGAGGGCTGAGAGGCCGGATCCAAAGAAGTGAGAGGGCTGGATCCCAAGGCCGCACCGAGAGGCCGCCGGGGATCCAGCCCTCTCACTTCTTTGGATCCAGCTGGATTATATTATAAGAGGGAAGAGCTGTGCGATCCGGCCCTCTTATAATTGTATGCTCTTATGAGAAGCCGGTCGCACCGAGAGGCCGCCGGGGGAGGCGACGCGCTCCGAGAGGAAGCGGAAGGTGCCCGCCGCCCGCCGCGCCTCCGGGAGGGAGGCGACGTCGCCCCCGGACATGTCGTCCAGGATCTGGGAAAACGTGTGGGAAAAGGCAGAGAAATGGGGCGAGAGAGGTCAGCTTCTCAGAGCTGTTGAAGGGCGCAAGCTCAAGGTTCGGGACCTCGAAGCCAAAAAAGAGGCCCGAGGCACCCACGTCTAAGGCTCAAAGTAAAGGGAGAAAGACTTAAGTCGAAGGTATAATTTAATGAAAGAAAAGCAGCGGAGCCGCGAATATTAACAAATCAGGTTCAAGGCGCGAGTACGAAGTAATACAAGATTCAAGGCCAGCTATATAAAGGTCAGCTTCTCAAAGCCGTTGAAGGGCGCAAGCTGAAGGTTCGGGACCGCGAATACAAACGAGGCCCAAGGCGGGAGTAGTGGCCATGGAAAGACGCCGGCGCCCGCGCTTAACTTATATAATTAGTATTTATAAGGCTACAGAAAGACTTAGTGTTGAAGGTATAATTTAATTGCATGCAATAACATTAGGTTCAAGGTGCGAGTACTAAACGAGGATCGATTTCGCGGACCTCGATGGTGACGGAGCCGCGGCCGGCGGCGTCGCAGGCGTAGCTCGCCCCGGCGCGGATGGACGTCGGGTAGATCGAGTCCGCGCGGAGCCCGTTCAGCGCCGCCGCGAGCCGCCGCAGGAACACGACGCGGTACCCCCTCCAGTCGCCCCGGCGCCGCGCCACGCACTGCGCCCGCGCTTAGCCAGGTACGAGAGAGGCGCCAAGCTCGAGGGAGAAACATTCTAGGGGGCGCGCACGGCGTCCCTGCTGGGGTGCTGGATGTGGAGGCGCGACTTGATCGAGGTGACCCTGAACTCGGCCCCGCGCACGAAGACCACCAGCATGTCTGCGGGGCGAGGAGAGCGGGGATTTCGCTAAGCAGGCCTTGAATTCGAATTCGAAGCGCTTCTTCGGCAACGGATTCGAGGGCGGCAGGCCTATGCCGGGGGCGGCGGGGGCAGAACTTCTAATCAATTCGGATTCGGAGGCGGGGGCGCACTGAGGGACTCGTCGAAGGAGACGCGGAGGGAGCTGGGGCGGCCTTTGGGGAAGAGGGTCGCGAAATTGGCGGCCAGGTACTTCCGCTGCGCATCCACCGCCAGCCTCTGCGGGGAAAGATTATCACGTGAAGAAAAGTCGAGCCGAGCTCGGGAACTTAGTATTAGAAACGCTAAGCGATTCGAATCGAGCAAGAGCAAATGAAAGCACCGCGAGGGACTTGCACAGCTCCTTCACGTCAGCGCGCGAGCTCTTGCAGACGAGGCCGAGGGCGGCGCCGCAGCCGCCGGCGCCGCCGCGCGCCCCGCACGAGGCAAGCAGCAGCCGCTCCTGGATGGCCTTGCACGCCGTCGCGTTGGCGCCGGCGCCCGCGCACGCGGCAGCGGCGCCGGCCTGCTGCTTCGCGAGGCAGGCGGCGTCCCCGGCCGTGCAGTTCAGGCTGAGCGCCGCCTTGATCGCTACCGCCGCCGCCGCAGACGAGTTGCCGTCGAGGACCACGATCTCGAGGAGGGCCCGCTCGACGGGCGAGACGCTGACGACCCTGCCGCCCGCCAGCGCCGAGATGCTCGCGTTGACGAGGGCCGCCTTGACCGCCCTCGGGAGCGGCGCGTTCACGTTCGCCGCGTCGTACGTCACCCGAAGAGGCACGACGCCGATGTACTTGGATGGGCTTTGGAGCAGGCGGCGGCGGCCCGTGGCAGAGTTGACAGAGTCGAACGATGACTCTGAAGAAGCGGGGCCCTCGGCGGGCTTGGGGACGCAGCGCCGCTCGCCGACGGCGATCTGGTTCGCGGCGAGCTCCTCCATGCCCCCGCCCGCCGCCTGCTGCACGCCCTCCTGGACGCTCGCCTGCAAGTGAGGGTACGGTCGACGTTACGACTTCGCTGTTGTACGGATACGGATGCGCTAATGCAAACAAATCAGAGGGGACGCTCGCTCGCCTGCACGACCGCGTCGTTTGCCTTGAGGGACTCCTCGCAGGCCTTCTCCGACTCGTACTCGACGTAGACGTTCACGGCGCCGGGCCGCCGCTCGGGCAGCGCGTCGGCCCCGTCGGGGGTTTTGCGGGTCTTGGCGGCCTCGAACTTCTCGGCGAGGGCCGGCGGCAGGGCCCCCGGCTTCAGGGTGCATCCCTTGTTCGTCCCGCCTGTCCCAGGCCGGGTCGGTTGCAGCCGTAAAAGCGCGCCGGCGTGTGCGCACTGGCGGCGTCGGCGCGGGTCTGGACGACGCGGGAGCACTCGAGGACGAGCATGTCGAGGGCCTCGGGCAGGGAGTCCAGCGCCATCTGCGGGCCGGGGCGCCCGGGCCCTCGGCGCCGGATGGCAGGCGCTCGCGGAGGGCTGGGGGCTCTTGTATTCATTTAATTAGTTCTTCTCAGCTCTTAGTTGGCTCGGCTTCTAGTCGGTTTGTGATTTTATGAACGTTAATAGTGTGTAGCGCGGGCGCACCACGGTGGCGAGGGCGTCTTTGCCGGCGGCCGCCGTCGCCGCCTTGTCGAGCCTCGCGATGGCCTTGCCCACGAAGCTGCCGGGCGGAGCGGGGCGGGGCGGGAAGCCGTTAACGTTGGGGGCGGCGCCGCGGGCGAAGAAGGGCGCGGCCGGCGGACCTGGGGCAGGAGAGGGCCCGTAATAAACGGCTGCGGCTCCTGGATTCTACGGTGTAATTATAATCGTATAAATAAGAGCCCTCACCTGATGAGCGTGTCCTTCAGAGCCGTGTACAGCTGCGCGGCGACGCCGGCGCAGGCGTCGCAGGCGAGGTCCATGAGGGTCGGGGGCGCCAGGCCGGCGGCCTCGGCCACGTCTCGGGGGCGGGCGCCCGAGGCGGTGAGCGGGTCGGCGACGGGGCCGGCGGCCGCCTGGCTTTGGAGCTCGGGCGCCTCGCCGGGGGTGCGCTCGGAAGCCGGAACGTCCTCCCCGCCTTCCTTTGCCTCGCTCTTGCTCTCCGCGGCGGCCGAGGAGACCTTCTCGACGACAACCGTGCGCGTCGTGCCCGTGCGCGCGATGGTTCGGGTCTGGGAGAGGCGCCGCCGCCGGCTCGGGCTCGCGCTCGCCGGCGCCGGCGTCGGCTGCGCGCCGCCGGAAGTGGGGGCGGCCGCAGCCGCGCGGGCCCGCGCGGTGGCCTTGGCGCGATCGAGGGCGGCCAGCTCTTCCACAAGGCCCGACTCCTCCAGGCTCCGAACGATCGCCTCGTACGCCGGGCCCTGCGCGAGAACGCCGCGTGAGATCGCCGCAGCGCGGCGGAGCCTCGACGGCGGGGCCGGGCCGGGAGCAGGCAGCAAGCTTTAGCTCTGGATCAAATTCTGCTACGGAATGCGAGCGCGCCTGGTAGGCGGAGGCGTTGGCGTAGTCGACGAACTCCTGCAGCTGGCGGCGGAGCACGTTGACAAACTCCGTCTCGTCGGCGCCGTCGAGCAGGCGCGCCAGCACCTGCGTGGACGAGGGCTTAGGGCCCCAGGCGGAGCTGCGGGGCGGTCGCCGATCGCGAGGGCGCGGGGCGCAGCGGCGGCCTCCTATCTTTTCGCCTCCGCCCTAGCGCCTCCGCCACGCCCCGCTCCTAGCTGAGGAGGAGGTCCGAGAGCACCTGCCGCGGCGTCGAGCCGCGCTCTGCGTCGTCAAAGTCCGCCCCCGACAGCCGCACCTGTCCACAGATTCATTCAAACAGATATCGATCAAGTTAATTAGATAGATAGAGGGCCCTTACGACGCACATTGCCCGTCAGGATGCTGCCGCGCGTGTACGCCGCGCGGCACGCCCTCAGGTCCGACTCGGCGATCGCGATGACGGCGCCGGAGCCCGAGCCGTCCTCGCAGCGGGCCGCGCCGTACCCCTCCAGGTCCGGGGCGCGCGGCTCGCAGGCGATCACCTGCAGGTACGTCCGGCAGGAGTGGACGACCCTGTAGCCCCCGCTGGACGGGCTAGCCGCCATCCACGAGCCGCCGGACAAGTCGCAGCTCAAGTCCCTGCGGGGCCGTACCCGTCAGCCGCGCCTCGAGACCGAGCCGGAATCATTCGTGCAAGGAGCTCACAGGGGGCCGAGGGCGTTTCCGGGGCGGCAGAACTGCTCCCCGTTCGGCATCGAGCACACGCCTGCGCGCAGAAGTGAGGCAAGGCGGAGCTCCTCCAGTGCGCGGCCGCGCGCACCGCAGCCCTTCGTGCGCAGGCAAACGCTGGCGGAAAATGAAACCCAAGTCAGCCGGCGGTCGCGCCGGAGCTCGAGGGGGGGAGAGAGCGCACTCACGCTCCTCGGGGCGGAGCGGAAGTGTCGGGTCCTCGGGGTACGAGAACGGGCACTTCGTACCCGTGAGCGGGTTGCGCTGCATATAGTCCCGCGGGCTCTCCCGTATCTCGCTCGCCGGCTTGAAGGCCGGCACGGCCGCGAGGCGCCTCCGGGCGAGGCCCTGCTGCAGCGCGGCGGGGGGTACGCAGGCCGCGTTCGGGTCCACGGCCACCCGGCTGCGGGACGCTCAGATCAGATCAGATCCGATCAGATCCGATATGATCTGAGCAGTCGCACCTTTTCGGGGCGCAGAAGCCCCAGCGGGGGAAGGCCTGGCCCCTCTCAGGGTCCCTAATCGCCTCGAGGAGCGGCGAGGCGTAGACGCAGGGCGTGCACTCCGGGTTCAGCGCGCAGGCCCTGTACCCCTCCCGCGCCGCCGCCTCGCGGGCCGCCTGGTCCGCCCCCGCCGCCGGCGCCACGTCGATGCTGAGGAGGCGGCAGTCGACCCCCCGCGTGACGTCACCCTGCACCAGGAGCCGCGCCGCGGAGGTCACGGGGGCGGGCCCCGCCGCTGCGCGCGCGGCCGCGGCCCCGGCCCGCCGTCAGGTCGAGAATGGATCGAGGGGTGATTCGCTTAGTTATGCAAAAGGAGGACGCTCCCGTGCTGAACTTGGGGCTCTATTATCTAAGGATGTCTAGATGCAAGCTGCAGCTGAGAGCGCGGCGCACAGGAGCGGAACTCGAGGTCAAAGGCGTAGCGGCCGGCGAAGGTCGCCGGGTTGGGGCACGCGACGGGCACGCGCAGCTGCGAGCAGCCCCTCGTGAAGTCGATCGACGCTGCAGTCGGGGAAGGCGTGCGGAGTAAGTCGGACAAAGGAAGACAACAGATAAGAGAAGGAAGCGGCACCTGCGGTTCCGTGGCCCGTCACGTTGTAGACGAGGGCGGTGGGGTTGTTGGCCGCCGGCACGAGCCGCCACGTCGCGGGGCCGTCCAAACGCGTCCCGTTCAAGGGCGCCAGGTCCACCCGGACGCTGAAGCCGCCCTTCCGATCCACGAAGGGCCTGAAAGGTCCCGGCTCAGCTATACAATCTTATAATCAAAAGCTCATAAGCTTGTTATAAGCTTACGCACTTGAGCGCGACGACGAACTCCGGGGCGCTCTTGCCTTGGGCACGGCGGTAGTCGGCGGCCCAGGTCGAGGGGGGCCCGTCCTGCAGGCGGCCGTCCAACTCCCCGCGGAAGGCCAGCGTCGGGACGATGAACACGGGGCGCGGCGCCTCGCCCCGGCCCCCGCCGCCGCCCTCCGCCGTCCTGTTCACGTTCCCGCCGGCCGACACCTAAGAGAGCGTGTAGTTAAGAAGAAGAAGTTAAGGGTGTGGGGGTACAGCGGGCCGAGAGGAGGTCGATGGGGTCGCGGAGGAGGGAGACGGGCCCCCTGGGTACGCTGAAGGAGGGGCTGGCCGGGTCTAGGCGCGCCGCCTCGCGCCGCTGCTGCTGCTCGTTGGGGTCCAGCGCGAGGTCCGCTGGGTTCGCGGGGGGCGGGAGGACGCCGAGCGAGGGGGGTACGGCCGGCTTGCTGCTGTCGGGGGGGTTCACGTTCTCCCCGGGGGCGGCCGGCACGGCCAGCGGCGGCGTGACGCGCGCCGACTCCGCCCCGACCATGAAGATCCCGTGCGAGGCCTCCACGCGCTGGAAACCAAATTTGATTTCGCGTCAGCTCTTTAAAATTTGAATTCAAATCGGGCGCGCGTACCCGGGGAATGCTGGCGAGCACGCAGACGGCGCCCAGCAGGTCGCCGGCGCGGAGCACCTGTACCCCCATGAAGGCGTTCGCGTACGTCGCGTTCCCCCTGCGAACGAATCCGGTGAGCCTCGGAGGGGCGAGAACGCCGCTCAGGTGAGCCGGGGCGGGCCGCGGCCGGCCGCGGCTCGCCTGAGCGGGGTGTAGCCGACGTGGCGGAGGGCGCGGCCGCCGGAGACGCGGGGCCCGACCCGCTCGAAGGTGCGCGCCATCTCGTCCAGGTCCGCCCGCGTCGAGACGGCGACCGCCAGGTCGCCTAGAGCCGAAGGCGGATAGAGACAGGGCGAAGTAGTAAGACAGCCGGGCGGGGGCGGGGCCGAGCGTGGGAGGGCGGACCGCAGCGCTTGAGGGGCGCGGTGACGGAGCAGCCGAGGCGGTTCGAGGCGGGGTCGATCTTGGGCTCGGAGACGTCGAACCCGGCGCCCAGCTTGAACTGGAGCCGGTCAGACGACTTGGCAACCACCTGCAGGGCGGCTTATAATTAGATTAAGTGAGAGATAAAGGAACAGGGCGGGCCTTGTCGGGGCAGGCGGCGAGGAGGGGCCGGGCGCCGTCGAAGCCGTCCTCGGAGACGCGGCCCCGCTCGTCGATGTACCCCGGCTGCAGCTTGGGGCGCGCGCTCGAGCCGGCCACCAGCGCGCACTTGTACCTGAAAGGAAGAGAGACCCTCGTGAGCTTGAGATTCCTAGATCGAGACCCCTTTTCGGTTCAGGATTCTCTCAAGATAAGATAAGAAGACCCTTAAGGTAAAGTTAAGATGGAGCCTACCAGCGCGCACTATAGCTAAGATCTCGCGAGCTGGACTAGACTCGGGTCCCCTACATGCATCCGAGCGAGGCGGGCCGCGGCCGCACCGGATGGCGCCGGCGCGGGCCGCGCACGGGAAAGTGAACTCGGCGTACCCGTCGTCGATCGCCCCCGTGTGCGTCCGCAGCTGCGCCCCCCCGCGCGCGCGCCCGTGTCGGTCGGTCGGTCGCAAAGGGCGCCGCTAAGGCTAAGGATCACGAGCTGATTGAAAGTACTAGTCTGAGCCGAGGCGGGGCGGGGCGGGGCGGGGCGGGATCAAGCGGGAGCTCGGCCTCGGCTCAGCGGCTTCCCCCGACCGACCTCGCTCGCTCGCTCGCGCGCTCGCGGGGGAAGCCGCTGAGCTAAGAAGCTGAAGGGGCCAAGGCTAAGGGCGCCGCTAAGCCGAGGCGGGGCGGGGCGGAGGGGGCGGGGCGGGGCGGGCCGGGGCGGGGCGCACGTCGATGGCCTGCAGGGCGCCCGAATCGAAGAGGTTGGCGAGGAGGCCGGCGCCGGCGCCCGGCGGGGCGGCCTCGTGGGCGGCCAGGCGCTCCTCAGGCACCAGGCCGAGGAAGAGGCCCCCCGTCCCGAAGTCCCGCGTCTCCTGAGAGGAGCCGCAATTGCAAGTCAGATCCTAGCTGGGTTCTTGTTGCTGCTATTATCATTCTAAGGTTGCTATAACAGATCAGATCCCGTTCGCGTGCTCGCCTTCGTGATGCCGGTGAAGGAGCACTTCACGGTCGCCTCCGCGTCGTCCGTCTGCGAACGAAGTCGGGGGTACAGTCTCTCGCGCAAATCTAGGCAGGCAGGCAGGCAGCAGGCGCGGGATCGGATGTCATTCCCGTACCTCGAAAAGGCCGGAGGCGGCGGCCAGGGCGGTGCGGTTGCCGACGACGCTCATGGTCACCGTGATGCCCTGTTGCGTTCGAATCTCTTTGGTCAGCAGCAAACAAACGGGCCCGGCGTCTTCTTCAGCAGCCGCTGAAGTCTAGCGAGCTTTGTAGCCAGCCTCGTATTGTTTGTAGTGATTGTTTATATATTTAGCGCACAGCTGGGCGCCGTAGTTCATGCCGGGGGCCTTGCGGTCGGCGGGGAAGCCCGAGATGTTGAGGCGGAAGGGTATGACCAGGAAGCGGCCCTCGCGAACGAAGGCCCGGTCCGGCACGGGCTCGCTGTGCACCCCGATCGGGCCGTCCCGCTTCACCACGTAGTCGCCCTCCACCTGGCCATGGGCCGCCGAGCTTTCAGAGGAGGGGGGTACCGGAAAGAGTGGGCGAAAGCTCGAGGGGGCTACCGTGACGAAGAGCTTGTAGAGGGGGCAGAGCTTGAAGCTGGTGCCCTCGGCGAGGCGGCCGTCGGCCTGCAGCTCCAGGCTCGCGACGACGCCGATCGAGTCCTGCCAGTAGTTCACCGGCTCTGCGGCGCGGCCGAGCCGGCCCCCGGCTTAGTGAGGGACCAGGGCGGTGGGCGGGGTTTTTTGGAGAGAGGGGAGGGGGCTGGGCGCGAGGGGAAGGGGGGGGAGGGCGGGGGGAGGAGTGGGGGAAGGGTGTGTGTGTGTGGCAGGGGGGGGGGGAGGGGGAGGGGAGCGGGGCGGGGGGGGGGGGAGGCGGGGGAGGGAGGGGGGGGGCGGGGGACGGGACATTGCGGGGGGGGGGGGAGAGAGAGAGAGCAGGGGGGGTTGGGCGAAGGATTCAAGAGAAGGATTCAAGGAGAGAGCAGCGGATGGGAGGGCGGGGCGGAAGGATTCAAGAGGGAGGAGCCGGGGAGAGGAGGGGTGGGCATGGAGAGGGGCTAGGGAGATGCGAGGAGGGGGAGGGTGTAGTAGGGAGAAGGGGGAAAACCCGGCCGGGGGGGGGGGGGGGGGGGGGGGGGGGAAGGGGAAGAGAATCGGGAGTGGGCAAGGGAGGAGCTGGCGCACGAGCGTTTCCTCGGTCTGCGCGAGACGTCAGGCGTCATAGAGGCAGGCAGAAGGGTCCCCCTAGGAGGGAAGAGGGGGAGGAGGGGGAGGGGGGGTAGCACCGAACTCGAACTCGGCGCCGGGGCGCTTGAAGGCCGCGCCGGACGAGTCGAGGAACGTGAGGTAAAGGGTGGCGCCCGTACCCACCGGAGCGCCCTGCTGGAGCACCGCCAGCTTGAGGACGCCTGCGCGGCGTGGGCACGAGCGTGAGCCCGGGTCCAAGCTCCTAGCTCCAAGTTCTAAGCTTGAGCTTCGAGGGCACCGAAGGTGAAAGTCGGGAGGCACGAGACGAGGGCGTTCGCCAGCGTGCAGTTGCTGCGGAGGAGGGCGGGAGGGGCCGGGGTCGGTCCCGCGGGAGGGGGGGGGGGGGGGGGAGGGGGCGATCGCGAGCGGGGGGAGGGGGGGGCGCACAATTGGTTCGTGCTGAAGACGCATTTGGTGGTACCCTGGCTGCTGACCAGCTTGGAGGCGTTGAGGGTCTGCGAGCGAACGATGTGAGCCCGCAACGTGTCCGGCGGCGCGGGCGCGGGCGCGGGCGCGGCGCGGGCGCGGGCAGACCAGTACGGCCTCGCCTTCGGCGGCGTTCCCGCAATTGGCGGCGCCGTTGGCACAAAGGAAGGCCAGCTGCGCGCGGGTTGAGTGGGCCCCGAGGGCGGCGCGAGAAGGGCCGGGGTGGGCGGGGCGGGGGGGGAGGCGGGCGCGGCGCTGCCCGGCCCGGCCCGGCCCGGCCCGGCCGACCTTGGTGCTGGCTGCGATGAAGGACGGCGCGGAGGCGGCGATCGTGAAGTGGACGTCGTCGCGGAACCTGCGCGCGCGGGGCGGTCGGCAGGGGCGGCCGGCCGGGAGGAGTCGCGGGCGGCTGGGAGCTCGAGGAGGGGCGCGCGAGTCGTGCAGGAAGCCCTTGTTCTCGGACCAGGGGCCCACAAAGCCGGCCCGCATCAGCGTGACGTCGCCGTCGGCCGCGTCCGCCGGTCCGAAGAGGGTGGCCAGGGCGAGGGCCGCGAGGAGGGCGAGGAGGGCGAGCCGCGGCGCCGGCCGTGGCCGGACCGGGGGCGGCGCCGGGGGCGGCCGGGCTCGTCCTGGTCCTGGGCCTCCCTCCATCGCGGCCGCGCCGACGCGGGCAGCCGAGCGGCCGAGCGCCCGACGCGAGCGGGGTCCCCGCGGCCGGGACTGCGGCACGAGCGCGTCCCTCCGAGCTCGGGGCTCTGCCTGCGGTCGATCAGCCGTTGCTCGTGCAAGCGCGACGCGCGGGGAGGCTATCCAAGCGCATCCCAGCGCTTCGCGCACGCACGTACGGCATCTATGATTAGAGCCGGCACATGCTATCCGAAGGCGCGGCCGGCCACGCGCGGGCGCGGGCGCCCCCGGTCGAGAACGTTAGCAGCTAGATTGGCCCATGCATATGGCCAGTAGAGCTCTCGATCTCTGCTGCAGCGGCCTGGCGACTGGAGCTTCCGGTTTCGAATTCACGCACCAGCCGAGCTCGAGGGTTCAAGCTTGCGAAGTTAACGTTTGGGCCTGACCTCCGGCTGTGGCCGCGGTTCGGGATTGCAATTGGGGATCCCCTGCGGACCTGTCAGCTGCAGTTGCACGCGGGGGCCGGGCAGCACAGGCCCGCACCCGACCGGACCGCGCACCGCGCACCGCGCACGCGTACGCGTACGCGTACGCCGATCTCAGGGCGGGGCCTGCTTGACGGCCGTGGGCTGCCGCAACGCAGTCGGAGCTGTCGCCGGCCGTGCACGTGGCTGTATAGCCTGGAGGCTGTCCGGCCGCGGCCGCGGGCGCCTAGCCTTGTAGTCCGAGTCGGGCGCGGCCTGCGCTTCGACTCGGCTGCACGCGCGCAACAGCCGCTGAGCCCGGCGGCCGCTGAGCGCTGCTGCCGCAGCTGCAGTGCCGGCTGCCAGCTGGCTGGTTGGAGCCGGGGGGTACGGGGCTAACGAAGTTAAACGTTGCATTTGTTTTTGAAGTTCCACGAACTCGCGTCAGCCTGAAAGCTCGGGTCGCTGAATCGCTTTTGCTGAGATTTGCTCTCGAGCTCGCGAATCGCGATTGGGACCAGTGTTTGTGAAAGTTTACTCTCCGCCGGCACCCTGAAAGCTTTCATGAAAGCTTTCTGAAAGCTTTCTGAAAGGATTGCTCCCGTACAAGGAAATTAAACCTTGCCCAGCGAAACCGGAAATATTTGTTTCAAGCAAGCGTCGACGTCCAAACACAAGCCTTTTGAAGTCTATGCATATGCTTTCCAATGCCATCTCCGCTCAGAGGAGTGCCATTTTTGAAACCGCGTTAATTAACGCCGCAGTAATTTAGTGCCCGACGCCGGGCCGACGCCGGCCCGCGGCCGACGGTACTTAGTGCTCCGCAGGAGCACGGATCTTGTATCACATTATATTACTAGTATCATAGTTTTATTATCATCATATTGAATTATCAATATCACTGGCGGGCCTTTGCCTTGACTCGATCCGGCGCCGGGACCGGCGGTCTGCCGCAGTTGCACGCGGGTACGATATAACCGCCGCCCGCGCGCGGCCCCCGGCGCCGCGCGGGCCAGAGCTCGAGACTCGAGAGTCGGCGAACACCCGGGAAGGAGTGTGCTTGGGGTACGATCCTTTGAGCGTTTCGGACCCAAGCGGTGCTCATTCTGGGTACGCGGTATCTGGCTTCGAGCTCCCGAGTCGAGCGCTACGGGGAGTCGGAGACTGCAGTCTCCAGCCACCAGCTGCACTGCGGCAGCTAGGGCGACTGCGCATGCGCAGTGCGTATATGCGGCTGCAGCCTGGGCTGCCTGCTGGCAGCTGCAGCTGCAGCCTGCAGGCCTAGGCTTCCGCAGTGCGGGGCGTGACCGGTACCGGCGCAGTCAATTGCAACGCAACTTGCCAAGGATCATCGGATCGGAGCAGTATCTCGCGAGTCGCGGCCATCGTCGTGCGTGTGCAGCGCACGATGACGCCGCCGGGCCGTGAGCTCGAGGATGCGGGTGCGATACCGCCCCCGCGCGCGCGCTGCGGCGGCGACGCCGGCGCCCTAGAACCGCGGTTCGCGAACCGGCCACTTTGCTGCGCAGCGGGCTTAGAGCCCTCGGCCGAGCGCGTCTCGAAGGCGCCACGAGGCCAGGAATCCGCGCTCGCGAGGGCCTGGGACGAGTCGCCGCAGCCGCCGCCGCTCGCCGGTGCGCGCGCCGAGGGCGTCCCTCCGGACCCGCCGCCGGTCCCCATGGCCAGGATCCGTCGAACGCCGCGGGGCAGCAGGGTTGCGGGCGGAGCGGCGGCCCTTTGGCGCGGCGGATGCGGACGCGGAGGCGGAGCTCGAGGCGGGGGCGCCGGAGGCGGAGCGGCGGGAGTCGCGGCTCCTGGAGGAGAACGTCCTCTCGCTGGTGGACAAATTGACGGCCGTCCTGGAGCGCGCGCACCTCGAATCCGAGCAGGACGGCGCCGACGACCCCGTCGCCCGCGCCGCGGCCGCGGCCGCCGCCGCGGCCGCCGCCCCGGACCCCGCGCTAGCGCTCTCGCCCGACGAGTCCGATCGCGCCGGCGAGGGCGAGGGCGAGGGCGAGGGGGCCGAGGGCCCCGGGCCCTACACGCGGCAGCCCGTGCCGGCGCCCTACCTGCTCGAGAGCCCCGCCGAGGGCGTCGCGCTGGTGATCGGGGTCGAGGCCGCGGCCGGCGCGCTCTCCGCGCACCCCGGCGGCCCGGACAGCGCCGGGAGCTCGAGCTTTGGGAATGACGGTAGCGGGGCGGGTCGGGCGGCCCTCGCGGGGGGCCTGGCGCGGGCGCTCTCGGACGCGCGCCTGCTGGGCACGGCCCTCCTCTCGACGATCCCGGGCCGCCAGCGCTTCCGAGCCATGCTGGCGGCGCTGCGGGCGGCGGGGCGGCCTCGGCTCGCGGCCGGCGTCATCGCGGCGCTGGTGGCGGCGCTGCAGCAGCCGCCGCTGCGCGAGTGGACCGCCGGCGACGCCGAAGCGATGGTCGACCACTGCACGGCCCTCCTCCTCGTCCGCCCCGCCCCGCCCCGCTCCATCCCAGCTGCCCGGCCAACGCCGACGCCGACGCGGCGGCTTCGTTCTTCGCTCGCTCGCAGGCCGGGACGACGGAGGCGCCGCGGACGGCGCCGGACCTCTTCGCGCTCTCGTGGGAGCAGGCGCAGCGGCTGGTGGGGCGCGTGCAGCTGCTCGGCGGGGAGTTCCCCGCCGTCCGCCCCAAGGCCCTGTTCTTCTGCGCGGCGGCCCTCGACCGGGTGAGCAGCGAAGGCTCCGGTCGCGGGCGCCCCGCCGCGCCGCGCGGCGCGGCGCCGTCCGGGGGCGGCCGTGAAACTGAGCGATCTCGAAGATTTGGGATCTAAGACCCATCGCCGGGGCGCTCGCTCGCTCGCTCGCGGGCGCTGACGCCGGCGGCCCGCCCGCCCCCGGCCCCGCAGTACGACAAGGTGCAAGAGGCCACGGGACTCTACTTCGAGGTACGGGGGTACGGGGGCGGAGGGATTTAGGGGGAGGGAGGGGGGGAGGGGGGCGGAGGCGCTAGCTACGCGTGCTCCCGTTCCAGAAGCGGCGGCGTCCCCCGTTCTCTCCCTTACGCCTAAGTGCGCGCACCTCGCGGGCGCTGTCGTACGTCAGTTCCCTTTGAGGTAAGAGGCCACGGGAATCTACTTCGAGGTACGGGGGCGGAGGGATAGCCTTACGCGGCGGGGGGCCGGGCCGGGCCGGGCCGGGCCGGGCCGGGCCGGGCCGAGCGTGGGCGCCAGAGGACCCAGAACAACCCCCGCCCCTCTCGCCCGCCCGCCCGCCCGTCGCGCCTCCCGCCGCGCGCGAGGCGACCGGGGCCTTGACTCGACTTCGGATCAAATCGCGGCAGGCGTGGGCGGAGCTGGTGAGGCGGCAGATGGCCCCGGGGCTGCTCGAGGCGCTCCTGATACCCGCCCTCGCCGACATACACTGTGCGCCACCCCCCCCGCCCCGCCCGCCCGCCCGCCTCTAACTTCACTCGCTCGCTCGCTGCACTGCAGTCGCGCAGGGGCTGGGGCGCATGGGCCTACACATAGCAGACAAGGCCTACTTCATGGAGGGGGACTCACCCGAGGCGTTGTACTCCCAGTACCTCGTCCTGCACGTCAGGAGTGAGCTCGCAGACGCGCGCGCGGCGCCGCCGCCGCCGACGGCCCACTCGCGGCGCGGCGCGCGCCTGCAGTGATCGCGTGCCGGTGGCGCAACGACTGCGAGGGGGCCCTCGCCGCCTCCTTCAAGGCTCTGGAGGTCGTCGAGCGGCTCGGCGGCGCCAGCGGATACGCGTGCGTACCCCCGCCCGCCGCCCGCTCCAGCCCCAGCTGGAGCTAGCTAGCTCAGCGTCCGTCCGCCCTTCCCCGGCGCGATGCAGGCTGCCGCTGTGCCGGATGCTGCAGTGCCACGCGTTGAACTGCGTCATCGCCGGCCGCTTCCGCGGGCGCCCGGGCCTCCAGGCCACCCTCCGCGCCCTCCACGTGCGCCCCCTACCCCCCCCCCCCCCCCCCCCCCCCGCGTTCCCTTAGTGGCGGCCCAGCCCAAGGCGGCACTGATTGATAGAGAGATAGATAGATAGATAGATAGATAGATTCCTAGCGTGTTCTCCCTCGCCTCGGCATTAATTATTGCGCCCCAGATCCTCAAGGACCTTCAAGACCCCTCCCTCTGCGAGCTCGGTGCGTCGGGAAGGGTGGCGGGGCCGGGGACGCCGGCCAGGCCGCCTGGAGCCGTTCTAGGGTTACAGCTACAGCCCCTCCGATTCTCGATCTGCGAGCCGAGCCGGGGCGGGCGGGCGGGCGGGCTCTGGGATCGGGGCGGAAATGGATAGACCTCCCAACCTCCCTCGCCTCTTCTCCTCCGCCTGCGATCTAATCTCCTAACACCCCCCCTCTCCCCCAGACTTCTACCCGGACCACGTGGCGGGGGGTTTGGGGCGGCAGCGCATCGAGCTGCGGGACCGCGCCCGCAACCTCGCGGTCCTCGCCCGCGTCATCGCGGTGCGCTTGCGCCCCCGCTCCCCCCGCCCCGCCCGCCATAAGAGAGCGGCCCCCCGCCCCCTCTGATAAGCCCGTCCGCCCGCCCGCCCGCCCGCCCGCCCGCCCCGCCCCGCCCCGCCTGTCCCCGCTTCACCTCCTCGGCCGCCCCGGCTCTGATAAGAGAGAAAGGGCCCGATCCGATATACGGGCCCGCTCCCCCCGCCCTCCCGCTCTGATCATGATGAAATTTAAAGAGAGAGGGCCCGATAGATATACTCAGGGCGCCGCCCGCCCGCCATAAGAGAGCGCCGCC